>JASFAT010000387.1:0-316058 GCA_031353405.1 Baronia brevicornis | reverse complement strand
ACTTATAATCCCTCGCCTATTATTTGTTAAATATATTGCGAGTATATTATATGTTAAATATATAATGTAAGATGATGACATTTTTCATTCTGGTTATCTGTTATTATCAGAGTAGACAACTTTTTAAATACTTTGTTATAAAAAAGCAAAGAATAACATCACAAATACTTAACACTGTACTGTTACGAAATACTTCTTATGTGGATAGTCAGAATTTTTACTTGGCTAAGATTTTCACTAGTGGTGGAACCACGCTGCAGACGAATACTGTGTCAAGAATGGCATATTATTTGTCTGTAGCATGAATGGGCCGGCTCGCCCGGGGAAGTACCACATTCCCGCAGAAAACTGGCGTCTGAATGGTAGCTTAGCTACCGCGCTTCGTGCGGTGAGCGGTCTGTGTTGCGGAGGCCCAACACCCTCCCCTTCCCACTCCCCCTCCCACTCCCATAATTTCACTTTCCTTTAAGGTCGGCAACGCTTCCGCACTGCCTATGGCGTTGCGGATGTCTATGGACGGCGTTGGTTGCTTTCCATCAAGTGACACGCCTGCTCGTTTGCCTTCAAAACAAAAGAAAACAGAAAAATAATAATGTGTGTTTTAATAGAGGAAGTGGATTTCCAGGAAACTTAAACTAAATTTTACCCATAACACGGCCGTTAGCAACTTTCCACCGCCATCCACACACCACCACTCTTCTACAATAAACACGATACGTGTTCCGCTTCTACATAAGGTAGGTAGACTATATCAGGTATAGTAGACTTAACGGAACACAACCGTTACGTCTTTTTGCTTGTCGCGGATCTTAGCCAAGTTAAACTTGTGACTATCCACATAGTAATAGATTTCCGCAAAGTAACGCCTGACTCTATTAATCTTCTTCTTTAGCATGTGTTTGCCCGCTGCAGGACATATGCCTCTCGAATTTACGAGATACTACTTGTGTTTTTTTTTGGTTTGCTGTGATCTTAATTTATTTTTAGGTGTCAAATTATCAATGATTTTTGGTGTCAAAGTGATGTGTGTGAAAGTAACAAAATAATAGATGTAGTTATTATTTATAGTCAACTGGTGAGGCGAGCATCGCAAACATGGACAGCGTGAGATACGCAAACGGCTCCATTCCAACGGCGGAGTTGCGATTGCGCATGCAGCGATGCATGCAGAAGAACGCGGCCGTCTTCCGTCAGAAAAACACTCTTGAAGAAGGTAGGTATCTAACAAAAGACTTACTATAAAATACAATAAACAGCAAAGAAAAGTAAGAAACTATATTTAAGTGATAGTGAATTACCATCCATGTAAACAATACATTATTACAAAAAAGCCACATTAAAAATGATCACAAAAAATTTATTAGCTTAGTTGCCTCTTGTTAGTAACGTTATTCTTTTGATTTATATAAACCCATGTACGTACACAATGTGATGTTGGGTTACATATGTGGTTCCATGCTTTCCACTATCGTACCAAATTTGTTTATAAAAATTGATTATTAATATTATGTTCGGCTTTAAATACTTCAGTAATTTCGTTGTCGAATTTAATGCAACATTATATCATATTTAAAAAATAATTATGATTATTATGAAATAATAATCATAATTAATTATGATTATAATAATGATTATAAAATATTTTAGAAATTAAAATAATATAAATGAATATAATAAGTAAAACTAAGAGCACAAGAAACGACTTGTAATTACTTGGTAGCATTCCGTACTTCAGTGTCAACTATCAGTAATGAAGGCGCTCTGTTCACAGCGATCGCATTTTGACACAAGCGCACTCGATTAACAAAAGTATGTAAATGAAAATATATTTTTTTGTTTTCTGCCCTTTCGAGTAATTCATTTTAAGAGGTTGTTGAGATTGTTCACTTACTTATTAGATTAATTTCATTTCTTTTCTACGAATGTCAAACCATAGATGAAATTTTAACTTATTAAATTTATGGTTAAGGAAATTCATTTCTCAATAATAGTACATTTTACTTATTAGGGAAATAGAAAGAATGAAAAGATAATGTCCCTTTAGAATTAGGTTAACTTTATTAAATAACTATAAAAAAAAATTGTTCTTCGAACAACAATCTATTGCAGAAGCCAATCGATGACCCAGTTCACAATTATATTAATTACATTTTTGTTTGTTAGTGAAATTGTTACTTAACAACTTGTGCGCTATCGTCTCAATTACTCTACCTTTCCCCCATAATTAGCATGATTGTGAACTACAGGATTGATGTCATAGTTCTTATATTATTTTTAGTAATGACTACACAAGAAATCGTTTTTAGGTATATTTTTGAGTTAATAAATTGTTAGTAGCACATGAATAATCTTTTATTCTACTTACACAATAATATTACATTCGGTTAACGTAACTAAATACTTTTTATGGAGCTTACTTACAGTTTAAAAACAATATATTGATTTATGTAGTTTCAATTCGGTTGGTGGTGACGATAAAATTCGATTAAATATGTTATGAATGTTTTATAATACCTTTTTTTTTAAATTTCTTTAAGTCAAAAAAAGATTTGGCCATAAATTTGCTGCCCCTAAAATTTGCCGCCATTAGCGCCCTTTGATTAACTCATAATGAGAGTCGTTTTTTGCAATATTTACATAAGCATCCGTAACACCAGAACCACAATAAATGCATTGCCGGCTCTTGATGTACAATTCGGTGTTGACGGTGGTTCGAATTAGAATCCCCCCTCAATCCGCCTGAATTTCGGCTTTTATACACAAAATCAAGAAGGCAAACAAAGAATCTAAAAATAGATTTGCTTCAGTATAACAACATTTTTTTTTTACCTAAATGAAATTACTGCAAAATAATTCATAAAATACAATTCAATATAGAAATTACATATTTATATTAATTTTAAATAATTTATTTTACACAAGTTAAAAAAACATTATACTTACAAAATCTGCCAATAGATGGCGCCAAAATACAAATAAAATTAGTTTTGTCTATTGCATAAAAAAAATAATATTAATTCTAATACACCCAACATACACACACTCTCGTCACTTGTGTATTTACCGCAGAATAGCGCAGATGCTGGGTGGTTCGTGGTAGGATATTGAACATGGAAATATTAAACCCATGGAATAATCGCAAAATTTTGTTATCAGGTCAGCGTCAAATCCACGAGATCTACAATCAAATAGGCGACGTAAAAGTATCGGACCACTCACTGATATGGAATACGGACCTCGTGGAGACGTTGGAGCTGCAGAATTTGCTCGTTAATTCGGTTCAAATCGTGGAGGGCGCTCTCGCCCGAGAGGAATCCCGGGGTGCGCACGCACGAGAGGACTTCAAGACGCGCCGCGACGAATACGACTACTCCAAACCTCTGGATGGACAGGTACGTGTATGTTGTGTCCAGGCCCGAATTCAATAAGTACGGGACCCAATATATATTAAATATTTAAATAAAATGCAAATTATATATCAAATGACATAAATATTAAGATAGGTACATTCAACATACATTAAAAAAATTAAAATGCACATAATACTAAAATAATTTACGTTTAATAAATATAAGTATATTCAATAAAAATTAATATAAATTTACATTATTGAATATAAATATTATATCAATTTATATATTTTTATGTTTTTATTCTGTTAATTCTTCTAACATAGTTTGAAAATTCTAAATTTAATCCATCCTGAGTCATTGTGGAGCTCTCTGGTAGTTTTAATTAATTTTAGCCTGGAAAATGATCTCTCTCCAGAAGCAACGCTCACTGAAATTGTTAAATATATTCTAAAAGCAATAAACAAGTTTGTAAATGCCGCTGCTCTGTCATAAAAATTTGAACTATTTGATGAACTAATTGAACTTAAAATAAATATATTTTTAATTGTTTAAATAATTAGATGACACTATTTTACCACTTATTTTAACATCATCACCCTGTAATTTATATCACTTTCGTCTCTGTTATATATTTAACTTTAATCTTATCGTATCAGTTTATTTAATTATCAAACTCTGGTCGTCAGACAAATTTAAGCTAATTAATTTCATAAATGATTCAGGGTAATTCCACGTAAAGACATTAATTATGGTCCGAAATTTGTAATCTTTGACGAATTTGTTATTTCTCATTGGCGATTTCGTGATATCATTCAATCGTGTGGACACTGTTATTCTTCGCAAAAAATTAGATGGATACAGAACATATAGTAAAATATATTTAATGATGGCTATATTAATTTCTCTGTCGGTGTAGACTAAGCTACCTTTCGAGAAACATTGGAGGAAACACACGCTGGCGGAAACGGACCCGAGAACAGGCGCCACCAAACTGACTTATCGGCCGGTCATTGACGAAACGCTCGACGCGCAGGAGTGCAAGACTGTACCCCCGGTCATTCGGACGTACTAGTTCCAGAATAACTCTAGGTGAGTTCCTAAACAACTTATTTCTTTTATAGGAGACTAACGTTGCACCTCTCGGCACGGAGGTTATGAGCGCTGACCTCGAGGTCAGCACTCAAAAATCTATCAACCGTTAAAAAAACCCGTTAACAAAAAAATAGGTCAACTTATTCAGAGATTATTTAAATATGTGCTGAGATGCGAGGGATGGGCATATCATTTTGTTCTCCTGACAAATGGGACATTAACACTAGTTCGTCTACGAAGTCATTTGACTGCTTGTTATGTTGCAATGTTACTTCATATTAGCGTTTAATTTTCATAACCAGGGTTTTTATAAACACTTTAAAGTGTTGTGCGTTCTTACAAGAGCTTAAGTGGGTGTTTTGTTTTTATGATAACTTAATGTATCCATACAATTTATATACAATTCGTGTTGACGTTTAGTTTGTTTTCAAACTTTACGCCGTGGAACACTTATTGGCCCATACTATCGTCATAATGTCATGAAAACACCTGGATAGCGATATGCTTTTTGAAGCATTCGATGGGGGCTCTGTAATGTTCTGGGGTAATATCTTTGACAGGATGTACGTTTGTTTCCAAATCGCGCTGTTAATGCTGTAAATTACAAAACAGTCATCCTGGTACATGATTCCAACATTAATCCCATAGAACCCTTTTTCGATAAGCTCAAACAAAAAGTTAGAGGAAGAAATCCGGCTCCTGCGACGTTAGATAAGCTTGACTTTGCTTTGGTGGAAGAATGAAACAGAATTCCACAACAAGATATCAAGAAGCTAATAAGATCACTCAACACAAGCAAACAAGTCGTGGTGATACTATTGTTTCCCTGAAATAAACCTTTTGAGTCACGAAAAATTTTCAATTACTTGTTTAATTTTGTGTCGCTTGTCCTTAAAACCGTGGCTTTTAAATTTTTCTATTAAAAATGACCCATTTTTATTTAATTATTATTTATAGTTTATTAAAAAAACGTGGGTGACTTGTTTTTTTATGGCTATAGATATTTGTCGATTGTTTTGTATTATATATTGTACGTCTTCCATTGCAGGTTATCTGTGAACGCGCGGGTGCTGACTGAGCTAAGCAGTATTGATGGAACGCACGCGTCGATTCGCCACCAGCGTTCATATCATCATCCACTATTTATTCCATTATTTATTTTAGATAGTTCAATAAGAGATTAATGGTTCGAAAAAGATTATCTCCGAAATAATTAAAATAATTTTACACGAATGTTTAACTGTAAACCTTTTGTACAAATGAAATAGTGCCACGTTCATAAGCTCATTTAAATTATTAATTTATTGAATTATTAATGTAACCTATTAACAGGCAGCATTTATTACGATAGCGTCAGCAGCACCAAAGTACTTAAGAGTATTTTTTAACGTTGATACAACCCCATTTTTGTTTTTACCTTTTTCATGAAGCACATCACTTGAACACTAAGAAGTGCTCACGTTAGTATCGCCTACCTCACAGCAGTCGCAATGTATTTTTGTACTATCATCATAATTGTTTTATCACTGCACAATTCGTCGCTCAGACGATAAACGGCATCTAAAATGTTTTACTACGAAATACGTTATTATTGTTAAGTATTAAATTTATGCAATGTAATGAAATATTAAGGACACATCAATGTACAATTTTATGTAACTAAGAACTAAGATGTAAACAAATCATGAATATATGAAATTATTATAATTTTCTTTTTCTTAATATTACATATGCGTTGCAAATAAAACAGTGTTTCTCCATGTTTAAGAAAAAACCCGAAGCTTACCCCCATGGACGGAATTACATATGCAATTAGTTTTGTTCATATCGTTGTTTTGTCGATAAAAAAATAACCCCACTATTAGTTTATTCCAAAAGCAATATGTTGATATTTTAAAAAAATCATTTTTAACGAATTATTTCTTCATACAAATTTAGAAATATTATTCTATAATCTATATATAATGCGGTCACCGCCGCCCGCGCCGCCCGCGCCGCGCTCCTGGCGCTTGGACACGGGGCGGCCATTTTGAAATCAATTTCGTTTCAACAGCGCTCGTGTTCTCTCTCTGAGAATTGTTCACTTTGATTTGTATCATAGCAACTATTAAATAAATTTAAATTCAATCTATACAGTCCACTCAATTTACCTCTGAACTATACATGTACATTTTTAAAATAAAAAATTGCTTCTTTTAACTTGATCAATATTTAAATAATTTATTTATACAAGAAAAAGAAACATATATATTATCACAGTAATATTTGACATCGTCACTTTTAAATTAGTTTATTTTTTTGAATTTCACTATTGTTTAGTTAATGGTGGTAAAGTGACGCGATATTTAAATATTTTTTTAATTTTTTATTTAAATTTTGCACAAAGCACTATAGGCGGCCCTTATGCCATTGGGCATTCTCTCCCAGTCAACCAGCGGGCAAAACTGAAAAAATTGCTTGGGAGGTAGTTATGGGGGAGGGGGGGCAGTGCCCGTATTTTCGCACCACTATATCATCGTCTGAGAATGTATTAGGCTTCGATAGTAATACACTTTTCCATATCGAGCAATAAAAAAGTTCAGAACCAATATCACTTGTATATTCACATAAAGACACATTGAAAGTTACATAAAGAAATATTAAAAGTTACATACAAAAAGATATACGATCAAACAAAATTCACAAATTATAAAGGACCCATGTCCTTGCACTTACAACATTTTTACATGGAAGTAAACATGTCCTTGTTTATATTAGCGACATAAATTTTGGGCATAAAATTCACTCGTTATATAAAAATGCTTATACTATTTGTTGGATATTACTTTTTTCACACCGAATGAACCATGTCGGATGGCCCGATCCGTCGCCTTATATTAGCGTCCCCCCACATGCATCTATGGGGCGCGCGGGCATTGCGCGAGCGTCAGGAATATACTAAAAATTCTTACAAAAAACGCCCCTTTTGTTTTCACGTGAACCTAGACAGGTTCAAGTGAAAAGGGGCGTCGTATTTGTGAACCTTTCCATCTAATGATCCAGCTAATTGCCCTTATTTGATTATATGTCAAATTATGGAGCTCAAAATGCTCTATCTAACAACACATTACAATCACATGTGGCACATTTCAATAAAACGTTATAAATATTTTTCGTGAATACAAGACACGCATACAAAACACCAATTGACAATATATGTTGACATATTTTTTATAATAAACAAGCTTCTATACAAACCAATTTATTTAAATTATTTATAAACGGTTTCAACATATAGCAACTTTACATAGATCCGTAATCGATATATATATCAATAATTAAGATATTGGACTTTTAAACATGATAAAAATTTCGCCCTAAAGGCGTGATTAGAGGAGATTAAACCGTTTGATAAGGAGGTAATGACAAAAAGACAAAAGAAAGGAAAAGGGAATTTGTGTAACGCTATACACTCAATCTATATGAATAATAAGTCAGTATATTCTTAGCACTCATAGAGTTTTATTTAATATACTCTTAACGTACAGCAATATTACTATTTAAATATTACCGTCTCGAAGGTCCATTTGTTGACTGTATTTTTTTGTATAATATTTAATTTATAATTATTGCACTGATTCGATTTATAAGAAAGGTAAGGTAAGGTCTGCGAACAGTGTGGTCCGCTCTCGATGCCGGACGTAAGACAAGTGAAGCCTCGGCGCACCCGCCGTGTCCGCCGGCTGCCACGCTGCACACAACGACAGGGTTACCAACAATAACAATTTGTTATCACAATATAGTTTTATAACATGTTCTTAAAATAAAGTGGGTAAAATGTTTAAATAAAGCTTTAATTATATTTACACAACAATTTGTTTTTCGAAATGTAAGTGGTGTACGTGTGAATCCAGGGGTCCAGAGAATTCTAACATATCTGCTTTGGCGAATAGGCAATAACCAGTTAAGTTTAGACATCGAAGTGAGATAATACATTTGCGTAGATCATAAATGTTCCTGATAGATTTATTTAAAAGTACACGAAGTGATAATAAAATCGTATAACTTAAAAGTTTTTTATCTATTTTTATTTTCTTTTTTTTTTCACTAAGTATAATGTATAGAACTCCAATCAAATGATCCCAAACTTAAGGAAGTTACTAATAATGCTAGTAAAGCTCCACTGTTCACCACCTGATAGTCCCTCGCTACCAAATTGAAATTATCATAATGTTGTATCGTCACGGGCAATCAATTTTTCATAAGGACTTTCAAGAGGAGTCGGTTTAATAGAAGGAGTTTAAAAAGCCGGTATAAGATTTGAAACACAGAGACAAATATTTTTATCAATTAATTTTAAATATAATAAGTAAAATTAATAACTGGTGAATTACACATATTTGAGAAAAAGTAATGCCACCTTTTCAGGTTCCAGTCAGCTTCGCAGAGGTTTATAATTTAAATATCACCTACTGAACGAGTGTTCACAAGCAACACTGGTAGCGATACAAATATGCGTGCTGTGATTGAAAATATTTTTTCTTTAAGCTATTTATATTTTCAAGCTTACGCACAAAACTAAACTCTAAACTCTTTTGACTGCATCTATTTTAAACGATTTTTCAAAAGACGAAGAAGGTGATACGGCTCTTGCAAGATTTTATTGCATTTTTTGCATTCTGGTCATGCTGAAGTCCAATTCGGCTTTGCGTCGCTCGCGAAATTGTAAATGCACTTGTCCATCAAACTATAAACTGATGAAAGCTCGCTTAACACACAATGCTCACTGCATACCCAGAGCCAGCTTTAACCCTTTCGCAACGGCAGTGTGCTTTGTCGGACAGCACTGAACGGGCAACCATGCCGCCATAGTAGCGACACTGAACGTAGCACTGCGCCGAAAAGTGTGCCTGTTTATTGTTTAACACAAATGCGAACAAATCTGCGAATGAGACAAGTATGATCGATGTCACGCGAATGTTGTCTATAGGAGACGGTAGTAACGAAGAGTTAAGCATCTAGGCGCCCCGGACGGGGCATTTATTTGCTCCCTTTATTAACATATATGATAATAAACATATATGATATAATGAAAAAGTAGAATAAACGAACTTTGACTTGGGTACCATGTTTTTTATGAAATTTACTATAACTCAAAGTAAAGACCCTATATTTTCTGTAAGTCGGTTGAACACGAAACATTTAATGAAATCCAAATGGAATCCACTACATCTGCATCCATATGTATCGCGGATGCGAATATTCGCAACAAAAAAATAGAGCTTTTAAAATCTGCTCTCAATTTTGTAGTGTGTCAGTCAGTGCCCAAAAATATTAAACCCAACAACAATATTCATAGGTAATGCTCATCGAAATATTTTTATCTGTACTACTTATCATGTTAATAATATGAAGAACTAAATTAGATCAGGGGCTCGAGGGTCAAGATACGTGACCATTTGATAGGAAATAAGTCGCCCCTAACCAGCAGTTCACTTAAACATATTTTTTATTGTTAAAATTAATAAAATACAAATTATAGTTTCCTGTAGGGGTAGGAAGATACTCTAGACTAGATCCTTCTACGAACTCTTCATACTTTCTTTTCTTCATCTACACTCATTAGTCTCTTCATACAAGCTCACCGGTTAAAAGTGCTTAGCAAGGTAACAGGCGTGATCATATATATATGTAAAGTAGGGAATTTAACAGATATAAATAATTTATTTGTATTTAATATAAAGATTTAAATGAACTTTGCGGTAATGATATTTTATATTACCTCTTTATAGGTGTAAAGTAAATTTGAAAGAGCTTTTGTGGCATACTGATGATGTTATCAAATATGCCTTATAAAGTTTTTATTAAATTAATTTTAAATATCTCAGCGCCTTTAAATAACTCTAGATTTCTGGGACCGATCAAATTGACGTACTAGCTAAGTTCATAAATAATTCATATAAATTTACTTTGTTTGTAAATTCATTCAATCTGATCAAAATCAATAAAGATTCAGGATATCAAGCAGACAAAAATCAACAAAAAATAGTTGAAACCGAAGATGAAAGTGAAAACTACTATTGCATCTAAAGTGGAGAGATGAGATGAGAAGTGAGAGATGTCCTCCGATTACATGAATGATATTCGGATAGTGAAGAGATAAATTTATTAACTAACTTTGTTGGCGAAGCGACTCAAAATGGATCTTGGCCTCCGAACAGATCTTACACTACTTTGCCCTGTCCTGCGCCACCTCCTGCAAATTACAGACTTGAAGGTTGCGCAAGTCATCTTCAATCATGTCTCTCCAGCGGTACCTGGGGCGCCCCACAGGACGTCGTCCAGTTGTCCGACCGTCATACGCTCTCTTGACTGCGCGATACTCCCCCATCCTCTCCACGTGGCCCAGCCAACGAAGTCGGTGAACTTTAGTTACTCCTATTACATTAGGTTGGGCCACCAGATGCTCGATTTCGGCATTTTTTCGATTATAAATTTATTATTATTTATTATATTTATTACGTATTCTGTTTAGTTCTGATTCTGCACAAATGGGGGAGGATGAGTGTAATGGATGCAATTGACGAAACACGGTGGATAAAATTGTAGGCAGGTAAATCCGTGGGTAGGCTTTCCCTTTGTATGATATTCAAGAATATCGTAGGACCTACTGACTAAGAAAATTATTAAGTCAGGTTGTGTAACTAATGCTTTCGAATTGATTGACGCTCACATAAAGAACACAAAAGATTGTACCGAAACGGAGGCATGTCGAACTTTGAAATAAGACTGGACAATTACAGTCGTGGAGTTTCATAGGTTTCTGGGAAAATAAAAAACGTTAAACTCTTTATCTATGGTCGTATAAATGGGACCCACTTCTTTCGTAAATATAAGACGTAAAGATAGATTTATATTATGTATTTAAATTCTGAGATTCAAACAAAGATTTCAAAGAGATTCAAAACATTACAAACAAATTTACGCTTATACCCAAAATATGGAACATATTGATAAGTAATAACCAGACCATATGAAATATAATACGCACAAACAAAATCCAGTATGTTTGCAATAAATGTGCTCAATATATGTATGTATACATACATACATATGCTGTACGCCATTTATATTTTTGTTAACGTGTCGATGGTAATTTAAAAATTCTTTTAACTTATGCATATTACCTTTGAAGTGCGTATTTTGGTTTACCCGCCAATTTGATGGGTGCTCCTAAGGATAGGTATTTAATTGAATTGAAGAAAAAAGCGTAAATCTATATGTTACAATATCTCATTTATATATATATATATATATATATATATATATATATATATATATATATATATATATATATATATATATATATATATATATATATATATATATATACAATAAAATATTGTACAGTATAACTAATGGAGGTTTTTTATTATAGGAGGATTCAGTCAGATGCAGTTTGTTAGAGATACAATACACAATATATAAGGTACATTTAGGGATCCGAAAACTTGTTCTTGCATGTTAAACAAATTTTAGTTCCTACCACGATCTGAATTCTGATTTTTAAAATCGGCACACACACATATGTGTACCTCCGACATGGCTGTCGAGCAGATGGGGTCTCCGATTTGCGCTGATTCCCAGTTATATTTTACTGGCCCGCGGGCTGGGAGCCCGTGGGCCAGTAAAATATAAGAGCAGAGCCCTGGGTTAAGCACAGTCATATAGGTACATACATTATTATTATTATACAATGTACAATAGGATAGGTACATGAAAATAACAACACGCGGTAAAACTTATCAAACTTTGCTTTGATCTTCATCAAAACCCCGAATACATTTAGAAAGCAACACTATCAGAATTGAGAAGAAACATTATTCTATTTTTACACCCATTGAATTATTAACATCAAAACTAAGTGTACAATCATAAACACAATCATAATAATTTAATTTCAACATAAAAATGTATAACTTTATTTACATAAATAATGTGTAATTGTATCCGATGTGTTCAATATGCTCCAGCATAGTAAAATCATCGCTGCTTTATCTCGGAATGACCCATTATACTGCTACTACCGATAACACCCTCTGGGGTCATTAGGAATTTCGCAGCCATTTTGAACAGTGGCATATCGGTCGCTATTCGCTACACTCGTGATTTTGTGCTTCTTCAGTGTTTCATTCTTTTTTTTTGTTGCTATTTTGTGACAAAGATTTCATGGTGCTAACTGGCGCATACTATTTTGACATCTTTAACAGCCTCTGCTTAGGCCAAGTTGAGGAAGATATAAAGATTCAATCCTTCAACTTGAACCTTGATAACATATTTCTCAAACTGTGCAAAGGTAATAATTTCTTTTCGAGCCTTCTGGAAAAAGGGTGTCTAAAATAACAATTCTTAGCTGTATGCGCTTATTTACATTTCAGCTGATTTTTTTTATTTAAGACAATTTTAATAATTTTAGAACATATACATTTTATTTCTAGTGTGTAAAAATAACGGCATGTCATCAATTCCTCCATCGATGTTTTCTGCTGGTCGCATACGTGAGGCAGAACGTAATATGAAGGTGTCCAACATCAATAAAGGAAACCATTCAACAAAATTCTTTAACACCAATGGTAAGATTAACAAAATACAAATTAAAAGAGTGAAAAATAGTGACATTGCCTTTATTATACTTATGTAGAATCTGGCATTTGCTAAGTTTCTTGAAACATATAAATATAATATAGTTAAGTTACGTAATTTGCTCAGTGGCGAAGTTATCGCTTAGGGAGTCTCTAGTCGCGGGTTTGATTCCCGCATCAGGATAAATATATATAGCCGACATGTATTTCTTCGGTGTCTAGGTGTCCATTTCGGCAGAAACAGGGAGGCCCATGCCCAACAGTAGGACATATATGGATTGTGAAATTATAATCAACGATGATACTTTCAGAGTTATTTAACTAAGTTGATTAGTTTGAAGTCCAAAAAGTCTAGTTTAGGATATAATGGCTACAAATAATGATCGCCTGCCGTGTCGACCCTGGGCAAATCCTCTCTACTTAAAAAAGTTTTGTCCAGTAGTGGACTATTATAGACCATGGATGATGAAGATGGACGTCTAAATCTGTTAATTGTCTCATCTGTATATTTATATACGGAGAAAAAACTTAGTACCTTTTTTAATATACTTAACTTGCGCGGACGGAGAATGATGAAATTTGACATATGGGTAAAGAATGCGGAAAAATAAAAGAAATGAATCAAATGCCGTGAATTTCGACTACAGGACAGCCAGTAGTACAATTTTTTCATCCATTCGTTGTTTAGTAAAAGCGAATATTATGTACTTACTTTGTTGTTTAGATTTATTTTAAAAGTACCTGTCCGTTCATTATTGTACTTTTCTACGCGGTAGCGCATCATAATGAATTAGAACTTAAGACTATGCGTAGTAGCATTGGAAAATAATATACGAATTTATATTTCTACAGTTAGAGAGCTGACCCCGCTAAAATACAACAGCAAGTTGATGAATAGCATTTGGGGCTTTTACAACCGCTACTCACCACATAACGTCAAGAAAATCAATGATGCCATCTCTCTTAATGCGGAATTGCAGCAGTATGTATAAATTGAAGTTTATAATAATTTGAAGACCTAAATGGCGCAATGGCGAAGTGTTTTATTTAAGCCTAGGATCGTGGGTTAGATTTCGGATCAAGATATTTAAATGACCTATAAGTCATTAATTCGACTCTATTTATTTTGTTATTGTTATTTGTGTATTTATAGAAGAATAAACAAGATCTGTATGCATAAAATACACACTAATCAAAGAGCGAAAGCTTAGCACAGGCTTTACTAATTTGACACCCTTATCACTATGTATTAATTATAGGTAATTCGAATGATGGCACTGAACCATAAATGTTCATGACACCTACACATGTAGGTTTTTATAGACTTAGGCAAACGGGCAAGCGGATTACCTGATGTTGAAAATTCACTAACGCTAATGAACATCTGTGGTTTATCACCAAGAGTATTTCAGATACTAGTCCTACCTTAGACTAAGATTTGAATAATAATAAGGGAAGAGAAGAGTTGGCTTTCTGATATACTTTTTCGGACGCCAGCCTGCCCATTCATGTCAGTCATTGAAAATTTGATATATTTTATCATAAAAAATTGATACAAATTCGCCTGCACCGTGAGTTTACTACATAAAAATACCATTACTTGTTTTATATTACGGCAATAGTATTTATTTTCGATGACGCAATATCCAACATTAAAACCGTTATTTTGAGACGTGTATTAAAGATAGAATGTAGTTACGTTTTCATTGTATAAATGTGTATTTATTTTATTATATACAAATCAAGCAGAATTAAAAAGTAAATTAACTGAATAGTTTGCTGTGTAATAAATATGTTCCTGTTTCAGATCTGCTGTCAATTCCGCTAACAAGAATGAACCAATTATTGTTTTACCCACATCCAAACTCGACAATGTTTGGGCATCTATTAACGTCTCACAATCACATTAAGAGTGAATGGTCATATAATCTAACCTGTTTATGACCTATAATGACTGTTATGTCAGTGTGGTCTCTCGTTATGACAAGTTAAATGATAATAAAATGATTCCCTTCATTTTGTGACCTTTTGTTTAAGTATTTGCGGATGTGCGAATCTTTATCCTTTCTTAATTTCAATTATGCTTTAGTCACCTCCACCGACACTGTTTGTACAGCTGAGATATCAGTGTTCATCAAACATCATCAGACATATATTGCTAACATTGTGTTCATTTGTCGCTAAGTTATGGAATCAGATTGAAGTCTGCATAGTTATCAAAGTTATCATTACCTTAGTTATAGGGGAAATACGTACAAAACGACATATACAGACAAATCGGCCTTCATATACATTGGGTAGGCCTGAAAGAGCCCTAAGTAATCACGTCCGATAGGTTTTGTAACTATCACCAACCTGTCAAAATACTAGCCCAACTCCGTCATTTATTTCGTCGGTCGCACTTCAAATAAGGTTTTGTTCACGTGAAATTAGATTTTGTTAATGGTGAGGAGTATGGTTTTTGAAATACAAATTCAAGTTATTTCGTGTAAGTAGTGGTGTCGCCAGCCGCAAAAGATTTAGGCAATAATTTATTAGGTTTTGACATAGTTGTATCATGTCAATAAATTCAAAACAAGTCACAACCGACAAACAAAGTTCGTACATGGAAGTATGGAAGCCAAAGAAAGGAGATTCCTGTGTTTTTAACCCCTTGCGCTACAATGACGAGTTAGACTCGTCATGAATTTTTAATGTCTATCTGCCCAGTGCCGAGCTGTACTCATCATCAAAATAAAAATATACATAGAACATTTACATATGCGTGACCTGCTTAAACATGTTTAAAAACACAATATTTGTTAATACGTACTCTGCGATAACGGTATAGCTAGATATTTCTCTCTTTTTAAATGAAATTTCGTGTGTAATTCTCCACAGAACGGTTTTATAAAATTTTTGGTAGTGTTGAATTTTGAAAAGTTTTATTATGTCGTCCTTCACAAGGTAACATACCCAGCAGATTGAATGATAAGCGTTGGGCACATTTTCCAGAACGCATTCTAGAAACTGAGAAGAAGAAAAATCCCACTAAAAGATGTCATGTATGCTATAAAAACAACATAAGAAGTGAAACTACTTGGCAATGCAAGCAATGTAAAATTCCTTTACATTTGCCACAATGCTATGAAAATTATCATACCTTGGAACATTATTAGCTAGCTGTTGTTTTTCATCTTTATTCGAATAGTATGAATTGTCTTTTTCATTTTGATTATCCCTAATAAATTAATTATATTTAAACTGCTATTACACTTTTAATTTATAAAATGGACCGTTAAGGCATCAATTTGCTTCTTTATATCACTTTATGCAATGATTGACTCAAATTAAATGGTGCATTATTGCAACATTTTTCCTAATTAAATCGAAGCGCAAGGGGTTATTCGATTGAAAACTAAAAACACCCAACGCAAAAGTTAGCTAATCCACTTTATTTGTCATATTAATGAAAATATTAAAATGATGTTGCTGTCATACAATCATACGTCTGCTGTAAATTAAAAAATAAATGAATAGTATTGTGGGCAGTATTGTCCGAATTATAAAGTTCTTCGTTGGGGTCACCAAAATATGTGGGCAGTATTGTCCGAATTATTTGAATTGAAAAGACGGAAAACTATGTTTCCAATAGCAACCGAAAAACAATCAAGATAGATGTCATAAAAAATGACTTATGCGTATTTTTGTTACGCCACAGTATAATGGTTTAAAATAAAGTAGCACTAGATGGGCCAACCACAAAAGCCCACTGGGCCGCGTGCAGCCCGTAGGCCGCAGGTTGAGTACAGCAGATTTGAAGGTTTTAAAACCCAATACGGACAAAATTGCATATAGGTATGTGCTATGGACAAAATGCCCTACTATGTCATTTTGATGTAGATAATTTGTCCAGCATTGTGGTATATTCTGCGGCAAATGATCTAATCACATCATCATCGTTCATTCTGCCAATAATGAAGATTTAATGACAAACACTCCAGATGTTCCTTCTGATGTCACCCATCTACTGTCTGTTGAAGCATGAGCTGGTCCACAATCAGAGCCGTTTTTTATTCCATAAGATCATCTTTCCCCTCTACCAAAAATTTATCAGTGTCCAGGATAAGCGAAAACTAAAGAATAGAAAGTTACGCCTTATATTGACTTCTATCCGAAACATGAGGGAGATCAAAGAAAAAATAGCTCCAAAGGCAAGGTAAGAAGTTACAAATACACACTTTAAGAAATACCAGCGAAAATGAATCTAGCATAGTTAATGACAACGTACAGGAAGATGACAACTGTGCTTGTATTTCCTGTAATCATTTTTCACATTTCAAGCCTGGTGAAGGTCGTTTGAGGTGCATACATTGATCGCGTAGAGCTCAAGATGACCGCGCTGATCTACTAAAGAGAACTAAGCGTTTCATTTGTGTTCTTTCTCGTATAAATTTTACAAAATATAGTGTGTCATTATGGCCATTATCTCTGGGTCATTTGTAGTATGGGCACAATATCGGCATCCTTGGCATCGATATATCGAATGACGTTCATTTCCGTAGTCGTCTGGAGGGAAAAGTTAAACTGGCTTCTAAAAAACTTGGCGTAAGGCAGTACTTTACACCCGCCCATCTTCTTCAGCTGTACAAAACACAAATGCGGCCTCATATGGAGCTGGCTCTTATCTCTGGGCTGGAGCTACCAAGCACCAGCTCCTTTCATTTTACCGCATCCATCGGAGAGTGTCCGGAATCGTCGATTTCCATATTTTTTCCGACCGATAATGGAGCCTCCATTATCGGTACGCAGAGATGTATGATACGTGAATGTTCCGAGGAGTTGTGTAATCTCCTTCCAAGTGCACAGTTACACTATCGCACTACGCACTATAAAAATAGTTTAATTAGATAACTGGCCTTGGCAAATACAAAAAAAATACGTTTTATTTTTTTGTTTTACAAAAATTTAGTAAAACGAGGAATGTAATGGGGTAAATATTTTTAATTTTTATATCATATACATATTTTAAAGAAAAAGAAAATATAAACAACTGTTATCAGGTCCTTTTATAAATATTTATTCAATCATTTTTTTATTTCAATCCATTGTTTGCAAATGATGCAAAAAATTGTCACTATTATTTTGTATGATTTAATTATGACAGGAAGGTCATATACGAGACCACTAAACTTTTACCTAATTCTTTATTACATATTTTTTAAATACATTTACTTTACAACAAATAAAGTTCTTAAATATACTTTATGTACATTATTAAATTACTTCCTCAAACTTCTAGTCTATTTTTATTGAAAAACTTGCTCCACAAGAACATCCTAGATCAGCATTAGGGTTTTGTATAACTCTAAATGAAGATCTAATCAATTCTGTATGATAATCAATTGTTGATCCCTTTATGAACTCTAGAGATGTTTCATCAACAACTATCTTAACACCATCTCTTTCGAATACTCTGAAAAAAAAAATAAATGTTCATTGTTAAATTAAGTAAGATAAACATAAAGAGGCCACTGAAGGGTAATGGTACCAATGATTCCGGTGCAATGGCTTCGGTTTCTGAGCCTCTTCTGGCAAGCTCATTGACTGTGTCATTACATCTTGTATAGGTGTCCGGTGGCAGAATTAGGTTTGAGGTTGAATATTTAGTAAATGTTTGCTTACTGATTATTTTCTACCAATATTGAGAGCCTCACGCACATGGTTACATGGTTTCAACAAGATTGCGTCACCCTAACACTGCTTGGAGCTTCTAAGTAATTTCTTCCCTAACAAAACGATAGGCCTAAGATTTTTATGTGGGGGTACCTCAATAGTAAAGTCTATGAAACTAACCCGACATCCATTACAGTACTAAAAGAAAATATTGTCTTGATGTTAATAGCATCCCGACATGGCAATCAACATATAGACGAAATAATCTAAAAAATAAAACTCACTCGGGCGAAAAGCGACTAATGGAGAGCTGTTTCGCTGCGATGAATGGTAGCGGATGGAGCTCTGTGGTCTCTGCCAACCCCTGCAGGGGATAGGCGTGAATATATTAAAAAAAAAACAAAACTCACACTTCTACTTCTTTATAAGTTATTAAATTTGTTGTAGTTGTTAAATAACTTGTGTAGTTTTTATTATTATTTATTTTTGCAAATTCTGCCACTGAACAGCCTATATCATCAGGTTTATATTTTGTTACTTTTAGCACAATGCAAGCTGAACTGAAATCATCTGATAAATGGCTCATAACAAAACTTTAACATTATTAATTTCTAGAAATATATGCTTCAATTGATGACATGCACAAATAATTTAGTCATGTGCCATTGCTTCGCCATCTCTGGCATATTTCTTATTTTGGAAAAAAAATTGAATTAATTTTATACTTTGGTAGGACTAGACAACAAAACTGTTTTTATAATGAAATTTTTGTCTACTACTGTCAATGTTAAAGTTTTAAAAGACAAGAACATATCTCTTCTTGAAAAATGCTCATCACTGTTGCTATATTTAGTGAACAGTGAAGTTTGACCCGCCAAATTTCTGATTTTGATTTGTCTACATAAATATTCACTCAACTGCAAATCTTGATTAGCCAAAAAATAGTTCAAGCCATTTTTTTTCAAAATTTTCCAACAAAATGTGTCTCTATATCATATGAAACAATAAAAATTGTCTTCAGCCACCATTTTTACTTTTATGTTAGGTCAACGATCATTAATAGTTTTCAAAAAATTAAATTAGTTATTTAAATTTAAGTATCATATTATATTAAGTATACTTTATTTTATTCATGACAGCAACTTTTCTGTTGTAAGTGCTAATGAGACAACATCTCATTAGCATTTACAGCAGCAAAGTTTTATGTTCATTTATATGTGCACTTTGATTGTATTAGTGAACAATAAAGTAAGTAGAAAAAAACTTTAAGAAATTGATAGCTTTGTCAAATCTTCTTATTGCTTATAAGGCAGAGCTGGAAGACAAAGGCCTTCACCAATGCATTAGTAAAGTATAGGGGCAATGGACTGACCATTTTAGTCAGAAAATTTAACAGTTTGAGTATACTAATGCCGTAGTAGCCCTTTAGGTAGATGGAGTTATTATTTACAGATGAAATCAATTGTAAACTAGAAGCATGAAACTGAGGATTGGATGATGTGGTTTGCCTTGGAGAAGGCCTACCTCCAATAATGAAAAAAAGGATCAAGGATCACTAAGTCAAGAGGCAATTAGAAAATAATCCCTTCACTTAGTGCATAAGACATTAGCAATGAAAAGGGTACAGTGAGTCTTATAGCCAAACTTTAAATATGTACCTAACGATATATGGATCATTATATATATGTAAAATCTTATATTTTACTTATAAATATGTGTATACAACTTTCATAATAAACTATTCATACATTATTTGCTTTAAATTATGACATACATTCTAACTTCAATAAAAAAACAATACAAACCACAGAAAATATAAGTATAAAAGGAACACAGAAAAGGTTATGCCAATTTTCAACCAAAATCCATATTGTATACAATTCAATATTTTACATACAATTAAGTATTTTGTATACAATTAAATATTATAAGTAAATTAAGTTGCAAGCAATATACAGCACACTAATTGTGGAACAATAAGACATCAGCTTCTTATTCTTACACAATTTTTTTGCTTCATTTAACACATTATGTACACATCATTAAGAATTCTATATTAAAAGTTAATAACTACAACAGGGTTAATTAAAAATAAATAACACTAACCTGTCATCATCAGCTAGACGATTATCCAAATTAAATTTATACTGAAAACCTGAACATCCGCCACTCTCTACACACAATCTTAGAAAACTTGCTTTACCTTCACACAACTGCTTTAATTTTTGCACGCAGTTATCACTCAGAATTATTGCGTCGCCTTTTAAAGAAGAAAAATATTTTGCCAATGTTATATAACCATATGAATTTTTCATAAATGTCTTTCCACTCTTAAACATTTCAAAAAACGCAAATGAAATGATTGCAATTCAAAAATTGAATGTTTAGTGATATATCAACATGTATTATTTCCAGTACTCTTTCTATTTCTTTACATTCCTTAGAAAAATCACTTTCATATGTGTATTAATTTTACTTTATTGTTAAATTACCAATACAAATATGTTTGTTATGACATCAATTGCCTATAATACGTTAGGCTTGTCAAATAAATATCGATAAATCGATAGATCGATATTTTCAATTCGATATATCGAAATTATAGGGCGATCACTATCCATGATAAATGAAAACTTTATCAAATACCGACACATTGAAGCAAAGATTAAAAGGTTATTTCGAAAGAAGAAAAAAAGTAGGTGGACTTAGTTCTGTGCGTCCCTGAGTCTCCTGAGTCTGAGTCTGAGTTTTCCCGTATATACAGTGTGGTTGAATCTCAAGAAATTTCGTCGGTCCATCAATTCTGAAAATCCTACATCCAATGATTCAGCATTATACCTTATCAATTTCGCAGATAAACTTGTTCCCCCTTATGTTCCTTATCAGGACAGCTTTCTAACTTCTACGCCAGCATCCATATCTAATGAGATGAATGTTCTCTTTTCTATTCAGAATTACTGTGTGTATTGAATGATTTCAAAGATTAAAAGATTTGTGATTTATGATGATTTCAAATTCCTGGGGAAGTTGGCGAAAGCTAAACACAAATTCTTGAATATTATTAATGCTTGTTTCACAACAGGAATCGTCCCGGAAAGTCTCAAATAATTATCCAAATCCTGAATCCAGGCAAAGACCCTTTGAATTCAAACTCATATAGATCCATAGCTTTATCATCCACTTTAGCCAAAATTACTGAACACTTTTTATAAACCGTCTGGAACCGTCCCATCATACGGAAAGCAGTAATATCTCTCGCTCCTTCAATTTGGCTTAAGAAAGTTTGAATACTCTAAATATTCTGAGTATTCTTTCAAGAGACATTCGAATAGCCTTTTCTGAGGGCGAGTACCTTGTGGGTGTATTTCTCGATATCACTTCTGCATAAAACAATGTTCTTCTTCCGGTTCTCAGGCATAAAATATTACAGCTGAATATTCCTCCGAAGTTGGGGCATTTCATTTGCAATCTCTTATTTTGTAGAACTATAGTGGTTAAACACCAACACCATTATCTTCCCCCCAGACTTACCTGGAAAGTCCTCCCACAAGGCTCAGTCGTGAGTTCTCTGTTCTATAGCATATACACCCATGATCTTGAATTGTCTGTTAATAGTTTTCGTAATATTTTGTGGCCGATATCCTCCTGTACTGTAGATCAAAATCCCCGGGTGATATAAGTTTTCGGCTAAATACTGCTTTGCATTATCTTGACCAGTGACTTTCAAGCCATGGCTTATCCCCTTCAGTCTCTAAAAGCCTAACAAGCTTGTGTTTACTACAAAGAGAAATGTTCCTTCTTTCTGTTATTTGGGGATCAACACATTCACCTCGTGGATAAGGCCAAATTCTTAGATATATTTTTTGATAACAAACTGAACGGATTTTGCCATATAGAATACACCATTAAAAATGTGCAAAGACATAAATGCCCTCAGAGCAGTGTCGGGTATCTGGTGGAGAGTTAACCTCTATACATTAAAATTAAATTATAATGCAATAGTTTGGAGTCATTTTAATTATGGTATATTCATTTATCATTTTAATTATGGTATAATATATTTTAAGACCCTCTTAGTAAGAAGAATTCCGAAAAATAAAATAAAATACAATATGAATCTTAATAATTCTAGGTCCTATGAAGTCTACGCCTACGAATGCTTTACAGGTGGAGTATGTTGATTCCCTTTACACCTCAGAAGAAAATTGTTATGCGCTCGCTTCGTTATAAAAGCTCACCAATTATCTTTCCATACCTTGTGGTCCCGTCTAAACGAATTATCACTTCTCCGTACCGGTAATATGAATAGATTCCTTTCTCGTCTTCTAGACAGCTTTCTTGAATTTACTAGATTACTCCATCCTCTCACATCGTTTCCTTCAAATACTCTTTTTTGTACTGCTTTTCAAGCTCTGGTAAACATCCCTTCGGTTATCACAGATCTGGGTCTGGTTAAAGGTACATCTGACTCTGAAATAAATTTTCTTAATGCAATTAACCTAATTTGACTCTAAAATAAAGGTTCTAAATGTGAAGAGTCTGACAAAACTGGTCAGACTATTTTCACATTTATACAGATGCATCAAACTCCTCTCCAGATAGTTGTGTCAGTGCTGCCTACTGGATCCCTAAGTTTAAAATTATGCCCTTATTTAAATATTTCAATCTTCAGTATTTATAAGATAAGCTGTTGCATTGTTGGAAGCAATCCTTTATACATTTTCACATAATATCCCAAATACTATAATTTGTAGTGATTCCTTAAGCTATTTGTTAGCAATTAAAAATAATGCTTTCCAAAGTAAATTGAGGGTTTCTATCATTTTATATTGGTATGGATTCCAGGTCACTCTATATTCCAGATGATACTGCAGATTCTTGTGCTATACCAGCTATACAACTTGGCTCCCTAGATCATTTTTGTAATTCTAGCCAAGACCTGCGGACTCTGGCACAAACTCATTTGGATCAGTCCTAGAATGTGTTCTACATAGGGTCGAATCGGTCAAGGGCAGGAATTACGCTACTATTTAGCTTACTATCCCAAGACGCCCTTGGTTTACTCTTTATACACGTGCAGACCGCTCTGTAACAGCTACGATCTGTTGTTTGCGTCTTAGGCATTAATGCACTCCAGTTCACCTGGCTAAGATTAGGGTGCGCGACCACTCATGGCCTCGACGACGAAGGTTCAGAATCTCATATCCTATTAAACTGTCCTAAACTTTTTAATCCCACCTATGATGTCCTTCCTCGCAAAATCCCCCGTTCTATAAATATCTTATGTTTGTTGATGCTTGTGTTTAGTCTTTTTTGGCCCTTTTTTATGTAAATATATATAAAAAAAATTAAAAATATAACTGGTGTGTGTTCTAACATATGATTACTAACAGGTTTTCTGATTTTTAGTGTTAAAAATGTATGTGTTGTTTTTGGTTAAGGGTTAATCATAAAATGCCTATTACTTACTTCCTTCAAAATTCAGTTGAGGCTGAAATCTCGATCGTACTGAGTAATGTCCTTCGTGTCCTTTCCATTCTATTCCATTGTTAGCCCGACCGCATCATTCAATCTCTTACGTGTCCTCTGCATTCTATTCCATCCTTATTACCTTTTGAGGCGTCCTTATCGCTTTCGCGTCGTCTAGATATGGCTGTATTCCTTTAGTCCTATGTCGTGTTTACTGTCACAGGCCCTCTCCCCTCGCGGAAGCTGGGTAGCAATAGGAGGAGTTCTCACGGGAGTATACGTCTCTCAGGTGGACGTACATCCAAGAGTGCCGTCCTTGTATACTCACTCTAGTAACTTAGCAGATAATCACACAATTTAGTAATCGATTGTTACCTGGTTCGGCAATGCCTTATCGAGTCCTTTTACTAAGACAGTGACTACGACGTTACCACCTCGCACTCCAGCCAACGCGAGACACAGACCACGACACGAGTTCAGGCGTAGTTTTAAATGCATTAATCGAATGCGTCGACGTGGACGTGTAACTTATTAATTAACAAAATATTCAATAATAATTAAACGTTGATACAAGATTGATAATAAGGGTTGATAAAAGGTTGAAAATAACACGAAGACATAAAAATTTATTACTACTGGAAATGCAATCTGAAGGATTGCAAGGTTGATATATGCTAAGCGTACGACAACCCAAGAGAGGTACAACTCGGGTCCTTATTTCTATACATACATACATATGATCACCTTTTTTCCGTAGGAGTAGGCAGAGACCATAGATCTGTTACGATCTTGGCACATTTTCTTTGCTTCATCCACAATCCATCACTGTCATACAAGCTCAACGTAATATAAATATCTGTATTATAATTTGAAAAAAACTTATAGTTAAAAAAAATCGTTTAATTATCAGTACAATAAATTTTCCCGAAATGTAGGTATATTTCTATATATTGCAGCACATATAGCCCACACCGCATGCTAAAAGAGGAAAACGTTATAGGCAGAAGAAAGAGATAACAAATTTCATAGGGTAAGCTGGCCAGCGGACCTCAATTGGCTTATGCTAACCATGTTTTGTTTATTAATTTTCGATTTAAATCTTCTCTTTATAATATTTTTTTAAAGATATGTAACTAATTATTTTGCTATCATATGCAATTAATTTATTATTAGTTTTAAAATGTTGTAAGTATTATAATTTCATTCCATATAAATTAAGAAATATATACTTTAATTAAATTATTTAAAACAGTATTAATAGTTATGTATTTTTTAATTTTTAAAAATACAGGTTTTTTTTTAAAATAAAGGTGAGTTTTATATTATTCGCTGGATACACTATTCCACTTTGCGCGGCAGCGGTCAGAAGGCGGGGCTTATCGGCAAACTCCCGTCGAAGCTGGCTCCACTGTCAATTCGAGAGCTGCGACGAGTACGCTCGCGTCTATTGCGTGGTGTGTTTATTGTGAAGTGCGTTTAGTGAAGAATTTTTGAATGTCGTGAGTGAAGTGTCAGTGCTATTTTTGTCAAAAAGTGCAGTTTGTGCGTGCGGTATAATGTCAATGCTATATTCTTTAAGTGATTAAATCAAAATGTGTACAGCACCGTGGTGTGCAAAATTGATTTTTGCCACGTAGTGACGCGAACGGGTAATGATTCCTAATGTGGAGTTCGAAGCAAGATGGTTAGAGAGACTCGGCACCTGTGGGTTGGAAATTTACCCGATAACATACGTGAAGATCGAATAAGAGAGCACTTTAAACGGTAACATTTTTCACACGTTTTTTATGATTTCAGATGTTTATATTATTCAGTACGTCTAATTTGTATTTTATTTTCAACACAATATATACAATCATTTGTAATATAATAAAGAAAAACATATAAACATCTTTGTTACTCTTCGACGTTCGCTTACGTAGTAGGCATCCTCTCTACGACTGCATAGACGTTATTTTACTTTTGTTTCAAATTAATTTGCTTGTACTGTTCAAAATTTTAGCAAAATCAAGTAAATTTAATGTTTTCATTTGATTCTAATATGTTTTTCATTCACTCAGTCACTTTTGCATATTTTTATATCTATATACTCGTTAATGTAATAACTGCAGTTACTAATAATAAACACCGAATTGTTTCGTGTACGTTAAAACCATCGCGATGAGTTCGGCTTCTTTTAATAGCCGCAATAAATGCTATATTTGTTATTCATTTTAAAGAATGTTACTCTGCTACTCTAATTTTGAGTCGGTGAAAAATTGTTGTTATTTATACCATAATTAGACGGAACAGTAAATTTTTTGGTGGGCGTGATCTCTACGGACGTACTAGACTTTACCATTAAATAAACCTTGTTCCTCTATTGAAAAATAATATTGGGTTCATTAACTAGCAGGTTATGGGGGACGAATTTTTGGTGCCACAACTGTCAAACTAGCCTTCACAAGGTACATCCTGATTCGCAGATATCTATGGAGAAAGACTATATATAAAGTATAAAATTTACAAACAATAAACAGCAACTTTATAACAAATGACGCTTATTTCTTAAAGTTTGTTATCTTTGGCTGACTTTTTTTTCTGCTCCAGTATTGTAATTGCATTTTATTATATCATATTTAATATTTTGGGAAAATGTGTAATACAAAAAATATATATTTTTTTAATAATTTTGCTGTATCAAGTACTTGTTTAATGTTTATGATAGAATCTGGTGAAAGCATCTATTTTATATTCTTCAACCCCTTACTGTTCCTCAGTTTTTATCACCAAATCAATTAACAACTAGCGAATAGCAGGTCTAGCAGCTGAGGTTAACATGTGTAAGGCTTTCAGGTCACAATAAGACAAGTTTTTAGAATCTTCAGTAAACAGTCTAAGTGTATAATACCATATTGTTGTCATTATTTAGAGTGTTGTGATACAACATAATGTTATTTTATGACAAGACAAGATAAGCCAACAAAAGTCAAATAATTTCAACATTTTAGGGTGTTCCTTAAATTTGGTAGGATTAAATTGAGTTTACACTAAGTTGGAAAATTGATGATTTTAATGACTAATAATTTATGAAACAAAGCAATATTACACCTTGCTCAACTTCATTTTACAAGGCCTAATGTTTTATCCTTGAGTATAAATAACTTATTACTTGCAAAATGTTTTCTAAAAGTATAATGTGTGCCAATGTGCTGTGTGCAAGGGTGGAGACTGTGTGTGTGTGAACTTATAGTTAAGGATAGTCTATAAACAATGCTTTATGCATCTTTATTGTGTATTTTAATAATTCATAATTACAATGAAGAATTATCTACAACTGATCCTGAAAAGTTTGCATAAATATAAAATAATTTTATACATAAACTATAATTTAAATTATTTATGTAAATAGGCCTTGCTCGCAAGCACTAAATGATATTTGTAATAAAATTAATTGGATAGACCTTCTCAGTAATGCTGACTGCATATTGTTTTAACAGATAAATTAGTCCTAAATTTTTTAATAAACTTAATAGTGTTACATTTTTTCACTTATTACAAAGATTACAGGCCACACCTAATACTAGGTATCTTTTTGTCATTATACTAGGTATAATGACAAAAAGTTTAGGTAAATCAGAGATTCTACTGCTTATCTTAAGAAAATTTGTTTCATACCTACCTTTAGTGGCATGCCAAATTGTTTGAACTAAGACATCTCCAATTTAGAAACATTTTAAAAACTCTATTTTAATGTTCCTTAGGACCATAAGATGCAACCAAAATTTGAGTCCAATTTGCTATGTAAAAGGGTGCTTATAGTCTGAAATATATGGTACTTAACAACTTGACACCAATTTTTGATTGAAAATGTTTTAAATGTAACTTCATTTCTTCTTTGAGATAAAGAGATAAATTACTATTTTTTTTGTCATGTTTCTTTTTTTACTTCTATCAAAGAGATTTACTTCTATCAAAAGTCTTTATCAATTATAATGTTTTATTTTACATTTATTGTAGTCTTATTTAGCAACAATTTCAACTTACACTTTAACTTACTTACAAATTTTAAGCTTAATTGGAATGGTATACTAAAAACCTTTTGTGGTACCAAATGAGCACTCTTTGATAAAAAGATCTGTACAACTTTTGTTAATTATAAAGAGAAATTACTGTGGTATTGTTAAAAAAAGGTGCCTAATTTATTATTTTTAATTTTCTCATGTGCTGGAGCTCATCTCTTTCCTGGTTGCATGTCAGGAGACATTCTTGTTCATTCACTACCTGGTTGTTTTTATACAGATAAGTCACAATTGGTGCATCTCATGTAGCACTAGAAATTATCATTTTAGAGTATGGAATGACTCATGGATAATATTAACTGAACTGTTGCTGCCAAATAGATTGGGAATAACAAATATTGTAAAAAACAATTATTAGCATTTGATATTTTCTGCATTTTTAATCTGTTTCTGAAGAACTTTGCATAGCAATATAGGCACTTTGGTTTTAACAGGACAACTAGCAGTTGAGTTTTGTTTCCTGTAATACAAAAAAATTGAGCTATTTGTTTGGAGTCAGAACATAAAACCCCAAAGTGCATCTTCACTGAGAATATTATATTGTTTAGTAGTTGAGTTTTAGACTTCGCCAATCTGCATTGGACAAGCGTGGTGGTGGGTTAACATCCATTCCTTCTAAAATGGGGCACAGGTGATCTCACGCAGAGGGATATTTAAAATGTATTCAGGGCCGTTGATCATGCCTAGCGTTTATTAAGTATATGGGAGTGAGCGGCGTGGCGCTCGAAAGTAACCTTTTCCTGTGAAATATAGCTCATTTGTAATTTAGACACGTTATAAGCAAGATTACGGCCGACAGCAATATTAAATTTTAATTATATTCTCTAAAATGTACATAAAAATTGATCGTTTTCATTAAATATAGTTTCTGAAGTATATACAACTCAAGTTATAAGTAACCATTTTTTATTGATAAGCACTTAACCACTGAAATTAGGCGCTAGAAAGCAAGAAATAAGATTTGTTGTGTGTTTATATATCTTTAAACAGATTTTACTGCTAGTAACTATTTTTATATTTTGGTGCAAACTTTTCTATATTTAAACGTCGAAAAAGTTTCAAATTTAACTTTGTAAATCCGTTTGAACATTTTTCTTCATTTCGTTCTTCGTCTTGTCGTATATAAGTATATATGAAATCTTCTTAAGGTGAGGGTTATATGATTAGAGAGTTTGTGCATAGAGTTACAGAGCAGTAGTCAATCATTGCTCCACTAGCATTTTGCAATATCGCGCTCCAAAAGCAGCACGATGGGCACGCAGGCGGAGCGGCGCTACCAGGTCGACGACCTCACCGCGCGTGAATTGAAAAATATCGTTTGAGAATGTGTGTATCTTTCACATATTACACTAGTCTTTTTGTATTACGCAATTGGGTAATGAGAGATATAAAATGTCTGTACGTTTTTATAATTTTTGATTTTATATGTAATACCCGTATCTTTAATTATTACAAGTGCCCAGTGTTCAAATAAATATTGCATTGAAGATTTGAATTAATTTTCACATGTGAGTATACAAATAAAACTTTATCTTATTGCAAGGCAACGTTATAAGCATGATTAATTTAATTTATTTGCTTAACGTCCTTATTGATTTATTAGTAAATTTTGTTCCTTAATGAAATTTCGATGTAAACTAAGTAGTTCACAGTAAGTAACGAAGTATATTTTCTGGTAAACATAACGAACAAACAACACCTCACGACTTTGTTCTCCTTGGATAAATGTAGAGGCGCCCCGCATCGCATCGAATATAGAAGTGTGGCAACGTCGCATGTTGAGTACGTGAGTCCGGGCGATTTTTATGATACTACCTACACAGTTGTTATTATATAGATCAGTATTGAACGTTCATTCGGTGCTTTCGCATACGGAAATCAGTATTCCAAGTACGAATTCTTTAGTCTTTGATTTGCCTATGTATGTATTTAAATTTACATTTAACATCGTAAATTAATATATAACATAGGGTTTACCTCTAATCTAACCTCCTCACTTTTTTAATTTAAAAATAGACTGTCCATGAATATAACTGACCAGTGTTTTTACTTCAAAAAATTTGCATGTTACTTAAAATTATACCTGTATTATTGCAGTGATATACATATGTCCAGCAATAAATGGATAATCTTTAACTACGGCTAGATCGAACGATGCTCTGGAATAGGGATACTGGAAAAATAATATGACGGTTATGTGTGTGTTATGGTTTTCATTTAAAAAGAATGCCTAAGGGGTTATTTTTCGCTGAAAACTGAAAGATTTAAAAAGAATATCATTGTTGAAAGTTGTGAACATGCCTAATTATTATTATTTATAATTTTTGTCGTGCACGAAGTAATTTGAGTGAGTTTTGAAAGGTGTTTAACCCTTTTATTGGATTCCGAGACGGAAGAAAGAAAATCAGAGAAAAATTACTGTCCATAATGTTTTAAAACGGTATAATTTACCCTCGTTTTACGTAGAGCGTGTACAAACCCTCTAGTATACGGATCATGTGAAAGTAATGGCATGAAAATAACCGAGCGTTGGCAGATATTTTTGAAAAAAACTACTTATTATACAATAATTTGAAAACCATGTCACTTTTATTTAGGTCGTATTTTTTCTAGCAGGGTTATCCAATAATTACATGACAGCCTGTTTAATATAATCTTTTATTTAGATCACATAACTTATACTTGAGTCATAAATTTGTTAGGATTGTGAGAAATCAATACAGGGTGTATTGATTTCTTGCCCACTATGATCTTTTACCGAAATTTTCAAACAAATTGTTCGTTTTTGACTTCTATTGAATTTAATGCATGCGGGAACAAATTATCCCAAAGTAAAGTTTGTAGGTAGGTAACTAAGTCTGTAATACCAATTAGTTAATAGGATAAAAATAATGGCAGATTTTGAAATCACCAATAAGAAGTGAATCAAATTGGCGAAATTAAATGACTAAATAAATATAAAACTACGACAATCAGCGTTAAGTGATAACATTTTGTTACCGTGTTTGTACGGGGAGTATATATTATGTAGTATAAGGATCCGGAGACAAAATTCCTTTATTATGTCAGCGTACTTTAAAAAGGAGAATCCCAGAAGGGTATTAACATCTCGACCTGCTTGAGCGCTCCTGCCCTGTGCGTACTCTGAAGAGAGAGAAACCCGATTGTTATTATTCATCGTGTTCAAGGTCAAAACAGTAAAGGCACATATTATCAATACATTGAAACATCAATGGCGTCCACTACCACTGAGACGGCTACATAATAGAGCACAATTTTGTGCACTACGCCGATGATTTATGTATGCATCAGAGCGGATATATTTGCTTGTCGCTTGGGTAGCATTGGAAGTACGGGATCTTTTCACTATTTGACTGCGACGACCACCCTTTCGTTTATGCGTACCTCTACAAGTTCCATAGCGTTAAGTCCGAAAGGCACCGATTTGTTGAGCACTAACAAGAAAGATCGTTATGCCGTCTAACGAGGCACTAGTCTCAAACAATAGTTACGTTTAAATGACAGATCAGTGCAATTAGTTGCGAGATAGACAAACACCTCACGGCACACATTAAAACAGGCTGCGGGCCATCCTAAAATAAGTTTTGTGAAAAAATTTCAGGTGTTGTACGGTTATTTAATTATGTAATCTTTCCGTGGTGATAATAAGAGCACACCACCCCGTGCAGAGTATCGCCCAGCCCCACCCACGATTCGCTCTATCGACCTGCGCAGGCAACCCGGGCAGTTGATACTGGTTCGGCGACCGACTCGCCCGGTTTCAATTCCCTTTAACACCATCCGCATTTCAAAATTCGATTCGATTCCTTGTATTATTTTTATTATTTACCATATTATTACTTACCGGTGGACCGTAACCCCTTAATTTGCCTGGAAACAAAAAGTGAAAGTTAATCAAACTTCATAGTATACATGATTATTTACATATATATTTCAGAACTGCGTGAAATACGTTGATACAGTACCTGTTTGATTACAACTATGAATAAAATGTATTTTTAACTAAATACATATTCTAAATTTAAAAACACTTAAGTATTCACAAGCACTGTTTGTAGTCCAGTCATTACGTAGTTCGTGCCCAGTTTCGATTTCACCGCTCGCACGGTCGTGGATACACGTCAAAACGGATGAAAAATTGTTCAGAGAATTATTGCGATACAAAATAAATAACTAACCAGTCATATTGTGACTCAAACATATGAGATTTATTAAACAAATAATTTTTTATGTAGTAAAAAATAATAATTAAAGGTGGTCCTTTTTTACGCCGATAGCTTAGCGCGCTCTAAGGCAGGACGCAAATTGTAGCGTCGGACGCACTTTGGGCTGCGCTTAAAGGTCGTAATTTTTTATTTAAAATGAAAGAAATTTTAATTCCGATATCTATCATGAGAAGAAAGTAAATAGTTTTTTCACTATTGAATTTTTTGGGTTTTCGATTGATGTAATAGGAGTATAGTATAATGTAAAGGAGGGTTGGCAAAAAGTAATTTCCGATTTGACTTATACACGTCTCTCACTCCCATTTCTATGATATCCGTAAATGTTAGGATTTTATTCTTATATGTTAGCTGTCATCCTTACCTAGCGTTACAAGTTCATTGCATTGATATTTTCTCAAAGTTTTTTTTTAGCTCAATATTAATATGGAGTGAGTAAAACGAACATTTCCGCCATATTTTGCTTTATTATTTTCGTGTAAATGAAGAAGCGCAGTGCAAGCCGCCAAAAAGTTACGTGATTTATATGGTAATGATGAAGCTCTTAAAGAAAGGAAATGCCGAAATTGGTTTGAAAATTCCGTTCTGGAGATTTTTCTCTTAAAGATGACCAACGTTTTCAGGTCGACCAATTGAGCTTAATAAGGATTAAATCAACACTATCATCGAAGCAGATCGTCACGTAACTACACAGGAGATTACAGAGAAGTTAAATATTTCACATACAGCCATCTCATCGTCTTTGGCCACTCTCCAAAAATTGTTGAATATTGGTTAGGAATTCATGTGACATCCATCATGTAGCCCTGATCTCGCACCATCGGATTACTTCTTATTTCGATCCCCGAATTCCTTTCGTGTTAAAACTTTCAATGATGATGAAGTTGTAAAATCTCAACTCAGTTTTTGGCCGAAAACGATCAGACATGAGACAAAAGGTCATCAAACAAAATGAAAATACATCATAGATTAAAGTTTATTCCAAGTTAAAAAAAAAACTTTAATTTCATTGAACAAATCGGCAATCTTGGTCGACAATTTTAAGTTGTCGACCAAGCCCCCCCCCCACCTCGTAATATCCAATATTTAGCCTTCTCGGTTCACATGCATTTTCAAATGTATATAATGTTTGGGTATTTATGGCGTTATTACGTACAATATGTAAAGCGCTATAGCGATGAATTTGACAGAATTATACTGTTTCAAATATAAATAACAATGATTTGTTTAGAGTCAAAACATTTTCATTGTTATTTTCAACCTGTATATTAGACGAAGGAAAAAAATGGCACGAATGCTCTTTTGTATTTTCATCTATCTTTATAATATATCATATCTTACACACATCTATAAATAACTTGTTATCAACTTGTTTTAGGACGTAAGTACTATCATTTTAAGCTAAATAGGTTTACCATCAATAAGTTGACGCCTATAGGCGTCAACTTATTGATGGTAAACCTATTTAGCTTATATTGATGGTACTTAAGCTATTTTTTGCCTTAAAACATTTACAATTACAGCCTCACTTTAAATACTTTGAATGGATAGTGTATAAGTTTCGTTATATCACAATGAAAATATTTGACAATGAAGAAAAGAAGAAACCGACAAAAAAATCTTATTTAACGATAGAATAAAATAAATACTTATTGTTTTGCTATATATATGATGACGACTGATTCGTGTGTTAAAAATGCCTTGAAAGTTGATTTATCCATATGCCACGCAAGAAAATTTAAATTATTATATATTAAATTAGCAAGTGAGTTAGAGGGAGGGGGGAATGTTGGGCCAACTCGGCTACTCACCGTACGAAGCGCGGTAAGTAAGCTACCACTCGGACGTTGGTTTTCTGCGGGAGTGTTTTACTTCCCCGGGCGTGCCGGCGGCCCCTTCAGGCTACAGACAAACATTATGCCATTCTTGACAAAGTATTCGTCTGCAGCGTCTACCACTATTATAGGAGCTTCAAGACAATCTTCCAAAGAAAAAGCTATCCGAAATCTCACAAATAAGGCAAAAAGTTTAACCGTAGTCGAAGTAGCGCGTGCAGTATAGGTTATAGTAAGTTTTACTAGGTAGGTATTACTAACGAAGTATCAAAGTAGCATGGCATAGCAACCGGTTAAAGTAAAATGATGAATAACTTCGATAGGCAGCCTAATAGTGTTACGGGCTCTCTACGACAATGAAGAGTGTGTGACGAAGTCTGCTCCTCACTCATGGGACGTCTTTCTATAACGATAAAACACGAAGAGAGGTGGAGAGGTTATTATAACATTTCAAATGTATGGTCTTGACCTTTTATTGGAATTTAAGAGCGTTTGAGGTCCGTGTTAATTATTAAAAACACTTTTGTGTACATATATGGACAGTCAAAAGTTTTACTTAGCTAAGGTCCGCGACAAGCATGTCGCAGATCTTAGCTAAGTAAAACTTTTGACTGTCCATATAGTGATGGATTTCCGCAAAGTAACGCCTGACTACATTAATAAACTTTTGTGTACGTTTTACACAAAATATTTTAGATTAGTAGCTACGATTTTATTCTTCCCTATTTTATTAAACTACTATTTTTTTGAAAATTTAAATCATAATATTTTTATTACTTGAAATATTTATAACTGAATTAAATAATATGTATGTATAGTCAATAGTTCCATAACGGTAAGACAGTCCAATCCCTTACTGCAAACTGTGCGATCTCAACGCTTCTGCAGCTCTGACTGCTCATACAATTTTAAAGTTTGCATTTTATTAGTAGTTTGTATTTAATTACAAAGTGAACGTGTTCTTCGAATACCCAAAAAATAACTGTCTAATAGAGATTTATGAAAGTGTAAAATTAACTTAAAGGAAGCTTTATTTATAATTTAATATGCATACGTTAATATTTTTTCATCCGTTCCAATACATATAACGTATTTTAAGATGAAAATTGTTATCCATGAAGTAAATATTTTCGACTCTTGTAAAAATATTTTTTTTGTATGGACTTTTTTAATTAAGATGAAATAGTCAGATTTGATACATACTAGTGGAATATTATTGTTATAACGCCTACGAAGCATTCTTTGCATGTAACGTAGTTATTCAGAAAGTAGATTGACGTCACCGAGTGCGTATCCTCTCCCTTCTTGCTTCCCCTTTCCCCGCATCCTGCGCTATACGGTTTGGACCGCGCCGTCGCCTATCGCTCCACTGCTAGCGGTCGTGCATTACACACAGACGCAGTGAGTCGGTTTCACACGGAAACGGGTACGACGGGCACGGCCATGTTGTAAGAGTAAAGTTGGCAACGTCGCAGTAGACATCGACCGATTTAATCATTCTTTGGTGCCGCTACTAAGTTTTTCGTTATCTGCCTGCGTAATATATCAAACATCGCCACTGATTATAAATTATAAAACAGATTTAGTTAAAAGGACTTGCAAAATAAGTTTTCGAGGGTAAAGAACATAAAAGAATTAACACTGAACGTTAACTTATAATACCTCGGAGTATTTATTAATGTCGGTATACTTAAACATTGATCAATAATATCGGTATAGATATAAATTGAAGTAAAAACTATTCAATATTTAGTTTTTTTCGTTATAATCGTTTTATATGATATATAATCGTTTAAGAGGTATATGGATATATACATTTATGTTGATAGGTAACTATAGATATAAATGTATATAGGTATAACCTGCTTTCTTTGAATAAAGACCCTTCGCTATGTCTTAGATTTATTTAATTTATGTAAGAATTTATTTTTTTCTTATTTTTATATTAATTTATTTGTGCTTGTTAATAATATCAATGCTTGCTACATTGTTAATTTTTGATATTTAAGGAGTACTCTTACTTCAAGTAAATCATTTGAGTTAAAACATTAAATGATAATTGGCGTGTGGTTCTTAAATAGTGTCTTCAAAGAGTTTATAAGGCTTGTTACGTATTTATTTATACCGTTATTAAGAAAAACTTAGCTAATGGTAGTTTGAACAAATCTTACGAAGTGCCAACAACGCGCTATGTTCTATACGTACGTCGAAGCGGCAACATCGCATTTTTTAATGTTTCGCCGCGTCATGGAAACCCGCGTTGTGCTGTGATCAGCGCGCCGCATATCGGGGAGGTTAGTAGGTACTTACCAAGCTTGTTTTATGAATAAATTTTTATCCGTAAAACAATTTTATGCAAATGAATGTTTCTTTTACTTTAAATATAGCTTTGTTATTAATATCAATAATTGGATCAATATAATTGATTGAAATATACATTAGTAAACGTATATTTAAAAGGCATTTTAGAATTATTTGATATTTATTTAAATTGCGTCTTCATATAAGTACGCTGTATTTATATCTACTATCAATAGCCATCAGTTACTGCCTGGCTATAGAATAGGCGGTGTGTAGTTGTGGGATGGGCAATCCATGTGGGACTGTTTGCCGATCATGGGTAGTTGCAATTGTCGCCACGACCAGTATAGATCGAGAGAGAAATATTTTTTTCAAAATTATCGCGATATTTCTTGGAGAATAATATGACTACCTAGTTAATAGACATTTATTAAAGTATATGTCAACTACCAAAAACACAAAGGAGGATACGACATTCGTCTCTTACATTTAATTCATTTCGGCGCTCAGTCGACGTGGCGGTTGTACGTTGGCTTCGATGAAGTAGCGCTGGAGTGGCCGCTTCCGAAACCACTGGAGAGCCAGATACTACAGGACCTCCCACCATCATTGATGTATCAATAGGCATCTCTGATAGTGGCGTCGACATCACAGGATTTTGCTCCACTAGCGAAAACGCATCAGCCACAGGAACCGGAGACTTTGAAGGACGCAGTCGGATGTGGTCTGCATGTCGTCGTCTTTCCCCACTAGGGGTTGTAAAAATGAAGAAATACTTATTTTTGCGTGCAGCTATCGTTACAGGTTGCCATGTCTTATCCTGCCGCGTTAGCTTTGAAACGTCACCAGGTATATAGTTAGGTATTGATGTCATGATGTTGTCCTTAACTTGCTTGTATTGCATCCTTCCTTTTATTTAGTCTGATATTGGATAATAAGCAGTTAAATTGACGTCCAAACATGATTTGTGCAGGGGAGTTTCCTGTTGAGTTATGTGGAAGTGTTTCTATAAGTAAATAAGAATTCGAGTAGATGGCGTTGTATACATTGTTCCCCTTTGCTGGCTGAAAATCTTGATTTAAAAGTTGGCACTAACGCTCAGACAGACCATTTGTACGCGGATGGTATGATTTTGCTATATGATGTATTCCTTGTTCTTTACAGTAAATTATTAAATTATAGGAATTAAATTGTGGGCCGTTTTCAAGACGCTAGACTGGAAAGGACGAGGCATAAATGTAAACGGTAAGTACATGTCACACCTGCGTTTTGCCGATGATATCGTGATCTTGGCAGAATCGCTAGAGGAACTGCAAGGGATGCTGAACAGCCTAAATGAATCCTCTCGACGAGTCGGTTTGACTATGAACTTTGATAAAACTAAAGTCATGGTCAATGATCATCTGGATCCACAACCGACCGTCGTCAGTGGTAAAACTCTCGAAGTTGTCCAGGAGTATATCTACCTCGGGAAGTCTTGCAATTGGGTGGAGACAACTTCGAGAAAGAAGCCGATAGAAGGATTCAGTTAGGCTGAGCAGCATTTAGGAAACTTCGTCCGGTCTTCTCGTCGCCCATACCTCAGAGCCTGAAGACGAAAGTCTTCGACCAGTGTATCCTACCCGTACTCTCCTACGGCGCCGAAACGAGGACGCTGACAGTCCGTCTGCTTCATAAGCTCAGAGAGCTATGGAGAGAGCTATGCTCGGAGTTTCTCTGGTAGATATGTTTCGGAATGAACAAATCCGCCAGAGAACTAAAGTCACCGACATAGCCTTTCGAATTAGCAAACTTAAGTGGCAATGGGCTGGTCACGTCTGTCGGAGATCCGAAGATCGTTGGAACAGACGAGTGCTGGAGTGGAGACCGCGCCTCGGTAAACGTAGTGTGGGACGCCCCCCGGCTAGATGGTGCGACGATCTGCGCAGGGCGGCTGGCAGAAACTGGATGCGTGTAGCCGAAGATCGGGCTAGGTGGCGCTCCATGGGGGAGGCCTATGTCCAGCAGTGGACTGCCGCACGCTGCTGATGATGAAATTGTGGGCCGTTATCAAATACGTCCATCGATGGCAAGCCGAAGGTGCAAAAAATGCTGTCAAAGATAAAACACAGATTTCTTGTCGTAACCTGTCTCATCGGTTTTATTTCTATTCATTTAGATAAAGCGTCGCATAGTAAGAACCAGTAAACACCTTCAAAAGGTTCAGCAAATCAATGTGAATTCTTTTCCAAACTTGCTCCGGAATCCGGAAAGACCATGGGAATATGGGAAGTGTACGGGCGATGTTTCTTACATCTGTCACATTTTTTAACCCTTTAACCTACGTTCGAGAATTTTGGGCCGAAAACGTAAACAAGCTCTCGCAGCCATCGAGCCATTCGCACGCCTGTTTGTAAATATTACTGGTATTACGACTACCCGCGAAGCATTGGGCTCATTTTCCGAAACAAACTGACCCAAGTGCATCAAAAGTAAGGCCGTCAATACCTTTTAGAGTTTTCCACAAAAATAAACTTAGACAATCAACGTAGGAGTGTAAAAAGTGCAGAGCTGCAGAATGTTTTGAAATGTATCACACCATTGCAGATTATTAATTTTGTATTACTGATTTTTGTATAAACTTTTTGTACTACTTGTATCTACCACAATTATTGCATCAGATTGCAATAATCAAATAATAGGTCGGGGCAAAAGTATTTTCGTATTTTGAATTTATTATTAGTAATCAAACCTTTTTGGCTGTACTGAATGTAACTGGCTGGTTTTAATACCATATTAAATGTGACATTGTGAAGATGCAATAAATGAAAAAAAACTAGTTCCCGCCATTTTTCAATTGTTTTTCAAGCAAGCAAAATGAACGTATATGACTAAGAAATTCGGTACATTTTAAAGTTTTATTACAAAAAGGTAAAAATGCGACAAATGCCGCGAATAAAATTTGTGCGGTTTATGGACCCAGAAAACTTACGTAATTATATTTTGGATGTTTACTAAATAATATTTAAAGAGACAGAGATTGGCTTTCTTAGGCGTTTATTTTGGTTGAATATCTAATTAAGATAAGCTATCCAGTCTCGATTCATTAATTTGGTTGCCACAATTGGGTAGACTTAAATAGTTTTATATTAGTTTACATCAATTTTGAACACATTTTTTTTATTTGTGCAAGTACATATTAAAATATGCCTTATCTTAATTTAGTCTTTAGCAAATTTTTTGATAGTTCTGAATTACATATTGTGGCTTCAATAATTTTTATGTCAAACACAATACACAGAAAGAGGCTCTTTGGATGTAATTTATTGTAGTTCCGTTTATTGTAGTTATTTTCATTAATATGAAACCAATCAATTAAATCATGACTTCCTGCAGTCATAGCAAAAGCATATAGAAAAAGAATATATAATATTATGTAAAAATAGAAATAATTAATTTAATTAACCACTTTCATTAGCAAATTAGTTCCATTTAAAAAATTCGATGGATGGCCTGTGTACATATATTGTACATCGGTTACTGCTAGACTTCTCTGAAATTCTACTATCCTAATTCCGAAAACAATGTTTAATAATAACGATTTGCATCTATTTCTGACATACAAATATTTTGTCTGTTTAAATTTTAAATAAGTTAATTCCGTTTTTAATTTTAAATAAAAAATTTTATGATTATTAATGGAGTCAGGCGTTACTTTGCGGAAATCCATCACTATATGGACAATCAAAAGTTTTACTTAGCTAAGATCCGCGACAAGCAAAACAATAACAGAAAATAACCAATGTGTGTTTTTCTGTTAGGTTAAGTGGATTTATTTGAAACTTAAACCAAAAACCGAAAGTCGGCTATCAATTCTCCACCCACCAACTACTATACACAACACCAAACACACACTATCACTTTTCGATCTTGTAAACGACATGGAAGACAACCGAAAAAGTTAAAAGACTTTTTCCGTTGTCTTCCGTAGAATCTACTATACCTGAAGATGCCTCGTGTTGGGGCGAAACACGTGTCGTTTACAAGATGGAAAAGTGATAATGTGTGTTTGATGTTGTGTATAGTGGTTGGTGGGTGGAGAGTTGATGCCGATTTTCAGTAAGTTTTTGGTTTAAGTTCCAAATAAATCCACTTAACTCAACAGAAAAACACATTGTTAATTTTCTGTTATTGTTTTGCTTGTCGCGGATCTTAGCTAAGTAAAACTTTTGACTGTCCATATAAGAAATTTTATCTTATTAAAAATATTAATTATCAATGCTTTGTTAGAAATGGTTATGTATTTATTTATATTTTTGTAAATTGATATTTAAAAATACATATTTTGTGTACTTTACTTACAAAGTATGTTTTTATAAGTTCAAAAAAACAAAATGTTATTTGTAATTTTATCAATAAAACAATATTATCAAAGTTGTGTGAGTGAACCGTATGTAATGCTGTAATAATAATTATTTAATATTTGCTTTTTATGGGTAATATTATAATTAATAATTCAAGATTTGTAGTATGTGAGTTGTCATGACTTTGAATCGGTTTTTTACATTTATTCTTTTGGGCATTTGGCTAAGGCATAGACTGATTCTGTGGCACATTTTTAAATCTTATAGTAAATATATTGAGAACCAAAATATTCCTTTTATTATATCTATTATCTCTGTCTTTCACAGCTATGGCCGAGTCCAAAATGTCAAGTTATTGGGTAAAATGGAAAACGCTACCTCAGTTGCAAGCGGAAACGTTACCTCTGGCGTTTGTGCTACTGTTGCCTTTATGGACATCAAGTCAGCTTCGAAGGCTCACAACGCGGAGCATGTGTTGGATGAACGGACGCTCACCACCGAGTACTATGAGCCAGTAGCGATACCATCGGCCGCGGGCGCGCCTTCAGCGGGCTCCTCACCCGCTGGCTCTGGTTATTCGGGCTCTTCATCTTCCGTGAATTCCGCACCAGCGCCTGTCAATATCATCACGCGTTTCCATCTTGCGTAAGTATAAGTACATCAACAAATTTGATGCTTGAGTACAATTTATCTGCAGGTATCATTAATTAAAAAAATATTAATTATCATTCATTAAATAATAAAATACTACTTTTGAAGATGATTTTCATTATCTGAAGTAGCAAAGCATTATGTAAAACTTATGGCTTTTATAGATTCAAATTGTGTATGTTATAAACAGCTAAAGGATAGCATAATAACAAGGCACATCTTATAAAATTAAATGGCTTGCTGGAGAAATTTGTAAATAATTAGAATTGAAAAAATAGTTTGAAATTTTATATCTACACTAGAAATTTCCGACTTGGAACTGTAGAATTAAATTATTAATCTATACCCTGGCCAAATTCCATAATAAATAAATGTAAACAGGTTTAGGGTTATCACGAGTCACATACTACAAATCTTCAATTACTGACAATATTACATCATATAGTAAATATTCAATAACAATTATTTTCACAGAATCACAAATCACACACACGAATTACTCACACAAATTGTCTTTATATTGTTTTATTACGAAAATCAGAAAAAATCTTGAATTTTACTGGGGTATAGTAAAATTTATTGAAATGTTAGTATCAAATATATTTGAATATGCACCCTCCATCGCACCACAAGTTCTTTTTCACATACTGAGAGATGTGAACGAAAAACCCGATAGTCCAATATGTTAAAATGATAAAAAAAATTAATACGAAGGTGATTCAAATGAAAACCTCAAAAGTTCAATAAAATATTGAAAAGTTAAGTGATGGAGTTTGTAGCTGGCAGTAGTATTGCTTGAGGTTTACAAAGGGGCCGACTAGTGTCTACAACAAATAGCGTTGCCCCACTGTTGTCAACATGCACGTTGAGTGCACAATTCAAGTGTGTGCGATATGTGATGTTTTTTGTGTAGTAAATGTCTGAAACCAATCGACATTCATCGCAGAATAAAAGTGCAGACCAACATTCTAGTTGGTCTGCGCTTTTATTCTAAAGTTCAAGGGAAAAGTTCAATCAACCAATAGCAGTAACCACAACTTAAAAAACCAAAAAAATCAACACTCGACCGTCTGCTAGAAAAGTCATGCTCTCATTCTCTTCTGAGATGCAAGTGCAGTTATTTTGAATCAGCGTATAGATAAGAGAATGACTGTAACCAGTTCTTATTCAGACATGCTCAAAAATCATCTTTGCTGCACAATCGCGGCGCGTGTTTACCAGTGGGGCGGCCATCTTGTTGTGGATGCGCTGCCTTTTACGTTTAGCATCATACTATCACCTATCGTTTCATTTTGCGAACATCAAGGAACGTTCTTGCAACGTACCAACTCAATAGCACAACTTCGAAATTATATGGTTCTTATAAACTTTTCATTTGAATCACCTTCGTACGCACTGAGTTTCACTTTGAAACCTAATAGTACTGTTATTACCTATTATGCATTATAACAGTAGGCAGGTGTGTGTTTCAATTTTCATTCGTTTTTAATAGATAATACTTAAAACTAATGATATTAAATTGAACGTTACTTATGATATTAAGTAAATAAAAATTCTTAAATCAATTCAATTACAGACCAAAAATATGTTATAAAAATATTATTCACATCTATACTAATGTTGGCTTTCTTCTGTTTGTTACTTTTTTTGTTATCTGTATTAATTAGTATAATATGTATCCCTAAAAATAATCTCATCTTTCTCCTACATCGTACATAATTTTTTATTTAATCTTTGTAATTTCATCATTGAAATAAGTTTCTGATTCACAAAAAAGGTCAGGTGATAAACTTGTTAGATATTAATGTAAATTAAAGAAGTCTGCAACAATTAAAATATTGTGGAAATATGATACACATTTTATCTTCCTATTTTGATCCTAATGAAAGCAGATCTTTTTAATACTAAAAATTTTTTATAAAGCTGTAGAGTTTAGTTTCTTTTTACGTTTTCACGTTGCTTCATCAAATTGAATTCACTTTCCCAGTCCTCAAATTTTATATTCTTTTGAATGTTTTTTATTCCTATACGTAGAAATTTTACCTACAAAAAATGATACATGCAGATATGATATCTGGAATATACTTGTTTTGTTAACTTGTCTACTGACGGCAAGCGTTGTTTTGTGTGTGTGACATAGAAATAAAAAGTAGTTTTTTCAATCAAAATAATGATGGTAAATGAAAAGAAAATGCTTGAAGCTTTGCTTTGTTGTGGTGATCGCATTGAGCTTGTTCGTTATAGTCCATGCACAAATTCGGTGCCGCCGCCGCCTTAACAGTGAAAACCTACGACCAGCAGTAGTCGATTAAGGATTGCAGTGAAACTTGGATTGCAGTGGGGGACGCAAATGGAATAGTGTTCTAAGTGCAGTGATAAATGGTGCTAGTGCCCAACAAACTGTGTTATGTGATGTAGTGTAGTGAATACAAAATGCGTCTTGGTAATTACGTTAAGGCACGCCGGCAAATGGATTTTCAAATCGCTGTGGCTGGCGGCGGTCCCATTAGTTTTTATGCACTTGTTTTTAACACTTCATAGAGTTGTGTATTTAATTGTGATAAAAATCGTTTAATAACCTTTGTAGTGATAACATAACACCTTGGTAGGTGGATGAAACTCTAAGTACCTTAGTATTAAGTTTAAATTAATCGTTGTTCAAATGTTATCTACGGGGATTTCCTTTGCGTTTCGGGACAGTGTTAATTTTATAGAACGATTGTCTTCTTTTTTTAAGTTTTAAAATGTTTTTGGACATTTGACATTATGATAAAAAATAAAAATACGCTCAAATGAGTATCTAACTAAGGATCTAAATTTTTATAAAATTCTGCTCGTTTTGTTATTTTTGTTTAGTTGTTAAATATTGGAATTCAGGAAAATAATCACAGTTTTTACTCTCCTAAAACAAAGAACATTTAAAAAAACATCAAATATTAGTAACACTTTAATTAAAAACATGTAGTTATTTGAAAACGTTGAGAAATTCGAAGCACAATAAATTTCTATTGAATTTCACAGTAATGTGTAATTTTCAGAATATTAATAATAAAACTTCACAAGGCATGACTTTTTTCATGGCCAAAAAACATTTCTAATATTGTTTGCCATTCAAAATCAAATATCAACGTACAAAATTTATTTTTTTTATTTTGCTGAGGAAGACTATTTTTTGGCATTGATTGTATAAGTCCAATTGAACTACTCTAGTTCTTATAAGTGTACTTCAAAGAACATAATTCTTTCTTATTTATAATATGATTGATGAAAATCGCGGAAGCAATTCTCATCCTTATAGAAGCAAAGTCCTATTTGATATTTTTCACAGGTAATGAAGGTTTTCCCTTTGCATCCAGAGAATAAATATTCTCTGGATGCAAAGGGAATAGCTATGACGTCTCAGACCTCAAATAGGAAAATGTTCGAATCCGTCACATATATCGTCACAAGGAGGTACTATTGCGGTATTACGCTTACCTCTTTTTTGTTTATCACTTGACTTTAGGCGACTCTAAATTTGAAGCCTCTCGGCATTAGAGGGGTCGACGTTTCCTCGAGCAGGTGATAAAATAATCTCAAACTATTTCCTGGTTCTTATTTTTATTATATATTTACACCTTCACGTTAAACGCACGCCTCTCATATGTTGATTATAAATGTTCACTATTTGGGGACAATCCAGTAGTACATATTTTTTAGTTCTTTTTAAATATCTTTTCACTGGTTGTACTGGTTTTTAGTGTCTTCACCATTATCTGCTGCGGAATAATCTTCTCCATCTTCACTACCCGATGGTATAGTTAAGGAATTTGAAATTTTTTCATCACAATCTTTTTCTATTTGTTTGTACACTATAATAAGTCAAAAAACTTACTTCAGTAAAAGGTAACACTTTTATCAGATTTACAGTTTTTTTACGCTTTAAAACTTCCGTCAAACATTTTTTTTAAATTATTCCGTATTGAACAATTGACAAACGTAAGACGACGAAGAACATTTTAAACTCCTGTCATCGTATAACGTTTTACTTTATTACTACGTCGATACAGTTCCCCTTAAAATTTGATAAATTTCAGCCAGATAAAAGTCAATATAAATATATTTCATATGTAGCAAGTCATATATTTAGACGATCAAATTGGCTCAATGGCAGGGCCCTCCGCCCGCGAAGTCAATGGTCGCGGGTTCGATCACCGCATCGGAATAAATACATGTATGGATTACAAGTATTTATTCCGAGTCTGGTAACACCGTCAATCCGTATTCACAAGCGTGGTAACGTCCGTTCCTCCAGAAATGGAGAGGCCAGTGCTCAGCAGTGGGACATATATGGGCTGTTAAAAAAAGTCATATATTACATATGTAGTTGGATTCAAATAAGAAATTTGAATTGAAACGTAACTTTGTCCACACCCCTCTTCCAGCAGCGCTATGATTTAACTAGCTTTAAGTCAGGCAGAATGATGCGACCCACATAAATTATTCTACTAAAAATAATAAAAAGTTTGGTTTTAGTTGCCTGATAACCTTCTAACAACAAACCCACGAAAAGTAAGCAAAAAAGTTACAAACTAAGAAAGTTAAAATTTAAAAAAACTTTCTAATTTGGAATTAATTTTTTTTTTTCATATCCAGACTTTTAAGTGCCAGTAACATAGTTTGGCTATTAAAACCTCTTTAGAACTAAATTATTACCAATAATTTAGATAAAATCAAAACCGCCCGTTTTTGCAAAGGAGTGTAATAATTATATTGGTAAACAGAGTGTTCGCGCGTGTAGGACATGACAAGATATTTAATAGGTCTAGTCTTTTATGTAATCGCAGCCTCAAACTTTCCTTGCGCATTAGAATGCTTCACTGTTATATCTGGCCCGTTCTTCTATACGTTTATAAGGCTTGGACGCTTAAAGAAGACCTCAGAAAACGTATAGAAGCGTTCGAAATGTGGGCATATACACGGATGCTTGCTATCAGCTGGACTCAAAGGATGGCCAATGACGAGGTTCTCTGCGACAAGTAAGCAAAAACGGGAACTTTTGCAGACCGTCAAAGTAGAAAAGTTGCTTACTGTGTCATTACATGAGACATGACAGGTACAAATTGTTGCAACTGATCATGATGGGAAAAATCGTGGGCAAAAGACAAGTTGGTCGAAAAAGAAAGTCTTGGCTACGTAATATCAGGGAGTGGACCGGGACAGCGAGTGCTCCAGAACTGCTGCACCTCGCGAAGGAGGAGGAAGGTTGTGCTAAATTGGCTAACGGCCAACCTTCGCAAGTCGGAGAGGAAGAAGAAGTTTTTTTCAGTAATCTGAATTTAGATAGATCGGATTAGAAAAGAAATGCATCAGACGAATTATTAAAAATTCGAAAATTTTCCAGCAAAAAGATTATGTAGAATTTAAAAGATATAGAAACGTAGCTTATATGTTATGACATATTATAAGTAGGATTTGCGTGGAATGTAAGAAATTCATCAAAGTAGGAAAATGAATTAAACTCAATACAAAGTAAAAAGTTTAATTATTAATTAAAATATTTATTAATCCATTCATTGCCACCAACACACTATTTGAGTTAATTGAGAATACTATGTCATGCCATCAACGCACCGTAAGCGTCGAGTTAGGACCTTTGGACTATTTTTCAGAATTACTTAAAAAATAGTAAAAAAAATTTTTGGGTGGCATTTGTGATAATATTTATTTTACCAACCACCACCGCACGCACATGATGTTTTTACCGTTTTTAGTCTAGTTTTTATTATTTTTGGGACCTTTGTTATTAAAAAACACATTTAATTATGATATTCCTATTGTAATCCACAAAAATATTAAGTGGCAACCAGGTAATGCTTATAAAATGTTTGTGGTGGCAATGAATGGGTTTACTAATACACATACATTATGAAGAAAACAAAAAATATCAAGAAATATCAATCATTTATAATAATAAATGCCGTTCAATATTTTAAACACATTTTTCGGCAAAAAAAACTCCTTTATCGATTGTATTTTATGAAATATTGTTCTAACTTCTTCGTAAAGCGCACATTTCTATCAAGCTCTTCCCACAAAAGCGGGTTTAATTCGGGCTCTTGACTTACCATGTTTTTAATAACCCCTGCATAATTTTGAAGTTTGTTTTGGATCATTATCTTCTTGAAACAAAAATCCATTTCCAATTAATCTTAAACCAGACCGGAATGGCATTTTGCTATAGTATCCCGCTTGCTGGTAACGACGATTAAATTATTCTCGCTAGAAGTGGTGTAACTCTGATCTTGATTAATGCCAGTCTTCGACAACTTAAGAGGCAATCACACATTCAGATTTGCCTTCGTTGTGTAAAATGACTATGGCAGAACGAGTTTCACTGTTTATTTCGCGCACTTTATGCATTACGTCTTCTCTGTAACAATGACGAGCTCAGACTAAAATAGAAAAAGATTAATGCCATGAAAACTCGGGTCATAAATATGTTTTAAGAAGCTGAAATAATCCTGAATTTCGGTTAACGCGACAAAACAAACACAATTAGTAATGAGCAGGTCATAAAAATATTACAATGACTACTACCTGGTCCTTAAGCGACCTTTATAGGATGATAAATTAAAAATATCCAAAAATAATAACTCAATACCGCAGAAGTGCAAATGAATAACAAAAGTTTTTACCATGTGCACATTTAAAATATTTTATTACGTAGTGATAGCCATCGCCTTTTCTGGCGTTTGACCAGACTTTGAGCTTAGTCAGCCTTTGCGTTCTACTCTCGCAATTATCGTAAAGAATCCTCTTGTCATCACGTTGCAGTTCGGTCCAAAATCCCATTATTTCTGTACCAGTTTAACTATGTAAATGCAAGCTTCAACGCGCGTTGCTCCGACACTTATTTGCGGCAAATGGGTAAATATTGTGGGCAAGCGAACGTTAAACTGTCGCTAATTCCTTGGTAGTATTATAGGTCGACCTCCATCATCACCTTCAATTAGTCTTTGTTTACCGTAGAAGTTGGTCTTCCCCTTTGGTTTATTCTTCAAGTCTAAGTTTCCACTACGAAAGTGGGTAAACCGAAAATGTACGCTGCGTTCGTTAGCTGTGTATCCAATCCAAATTCAACATCGATATCACGAATACTTTCTGCTACATTAGTCCCACGACGGAACTCTCATTCAGAAATTACTCCATCCATCTGTTTTAAAATCTGAATTGAAAGTCGAACGATCAAATATCGTATTTTTAAAAAATTTAGATTGTTATAGTATGTACAGTTATCTGACACCATGAAGGTTTAGTTCAAAGTGGGCTAGTATTCTAAAACGACAGATTCATACTTAAACCTCTATATTATTCCTCTTTGATGTCCCTATTTGTTTGAAACAATACATTTCTCCACTGTGTTTAATAAAAGCCACAGTGCATATCTTATTAGCCCTTTTTTTAACTGCCGCCAAAGAAAAAGTCATCGTTTAGATTCAAAATTTTCAAATTTGGATTTGTTATTAGTCCAGAGGACCTTTTACCAGTCTGCGGTTGTCCAATTCTTGTGGTCTTTAGCCGAATTAAACCTTCTCTTATTAGTAGTTTTAAGAAGTGGTTATTATTCCGCGCGTAATATTCCGCCAGCTTGTGTTTTTTTTTGTTGTTTTTTGTTAACTGTCACTAAAAGCGGAATAAACCACGAACTGGTGACTGTCTATTATCATCATTTTTTATATATATGAACTAGATGGCCCGGTGAACTTCGTTTCATCTACAATTTATGTTTCTAAGTTGGTTCCTTTTTTATGTTAAACAAATGTAAAATGCGATGTATTTAATTTATTAGATTAGTTCAGTTACTAATAAATGTCTCTAATTGGTTAACTTACTTAATAAGGATTTTAATATACTTAATACACAAATAAAACTTTTGATTAATTCTGTGTCACTTACGGCACATACGACATATCCGCGCGCGGTTGGTATATAATGGGATCCAAATGGTATTAAGACCTACGTCGTGAAAACTGGATTCTGGTTATATTGACAGTTTTTTCACGGTTCGCCTTGAACTGTGTTGTTATTTCTGGTGCAGTTCAATTTTTACTAAAACTTGTTGCTCTTGCTCTATCTGGACAACGATTGTTTCTTACAAATATTTTCACAATATAGTCTACAGATCGATTGCTTTGGTAACTTTACAAGTCTTTAAAATTCACGATTGCTTGTAATTGGTTTATTATCTGGTCTCTTAGTTAATACAAATTATAATAACGAACCGTTACAACGAGTAACGGTTGTAGTCGTTTTGTTAACAAAACAAGAAAAACCAGAAAATAACGTGTCGTGACCACATAAATACATACACCATCAATTTCACATAATCAATAAACAGACAAATCACTGCACATTTTATATCTGTACAAATAGCAATTGTGCAGTGTTTTTGCCAGGCTGAAATCCGTATTTTTGGATTTCGTAAAATTTTAATATTTGTTGGCCATATATATTTTTCTTCAATTTTGTACAGGGAAGAATGGTAATAAGTCGGTAGTTGTCGCATTGCCCTGTATTTATTATATATCTACGGTTTTCGATACTAGTATTTATTAATTTTGCAATGACAGATGAGTACGTCAATTCCCGGTGCTTTGTGTGAACTTAGGGATTTAATTATTTTATTAACATGACATGTATTTGCTTTTCGAAAACGCATCGATCGGTCTATAGATTCTTTGTAGCCATTGGGATCAAGATTAATGTGATCACATTTTGCTATTATTTAAGTTACATTTGTTGAAAATCATTTGCAAAATTATTAGTGATATTGGCTAAATTAATATTTTTAAACGAATTTCATATTATTGTATTAGGTTTGGGAAAAATCCATTATTTTCTCGGTAGAGATGGCTGTAGTGATTGATATCTCGTAAAGTATCGATCAAACAATTTCAAGTTTATTATGCTTTGTCAAGATGACATTTTACACCAAAAAAGTTCTTTTGCTGTTTTTTGTTTGTTCCATTCGAGTTAGATATGTTAACAATGGAAGACAGAGAAAATTCGGTACATTTTACAGTTTTTTTTATAAAAGAGAAAATAGCCAGGCCGCTGAAATTGTGAATGGTGTTTATGGCGCCGATACTGAAAAGCTGTCCGTTCAGGCATTTTTGATGTTAAAGATGCACCTCGTACAGGCAGGCCCGCCGTCGAAAATCTCAATAAAATTACAGAAATAATCGAAGTTGATCGGCATGTTAGTAGTCGTAGTATCGCCCAGGAGCTAAAGATCGACTATAAAACAGTTTAAACCATTTGCGCAAAGCTGGATTAAAAAAAAGCTCGATTACTAAGTTCAGATGTCTACTGGGCCGTTTGAACCTAGCGATTGACCAGAAACGGCCAGCGTCGGCAAACAGAAGAGGTTTCATCAGAACAACGCAAGGCCACACACGTCTGTAGTTACTCGCTACCTTTAAAATGGCAACAAATTATACAACAAAACGGTGCATATTTGACCTAAGTCGGACAATCCGAAACATCTTTAATAAGTTTTGAATTCACATGAAAATTTTGTATTTTTTTCCCCAACCTAATATTATGACTGCAGTCTTCCCAATAGTTTATTTAACACTAGATATACCAGACCAGTCAAAATGACTGTTTTCGGTATTTCAATTTAAAATTCCTACTACGTGTAATATTTTTTTTTCGTAATGATATCATGACTTTTCTAGTTATAACTAAAGAATTAATTTTATAAAGTTTATATTACTGTATATATGTTGTTAGTAAAAATAATTTGCGTTTTTGACTGGTATATCTAGTGTTATCGCTGGTATATCTAGTGTTAATAACAGCCAAAGTTGTCTTCGGTTGTTTTTAATACCTCGGGGCAAAAGTATTTTCGTATTGTTCATACAAAGAAAAAGATTTTTTTTTAGGTATAATTTTTTATTTATTTATAATATTTATGTGCCGTTTTGATCGATGACTTGTTGCCATCTTGTGGGTAGTGCCATGATCCCATTCCTGTAGAAATTTTGAGATTTTTGATTAAAAAAATCTGACAGGTAGTGTTCACAAGTGTTCTTTTGAGGTTAGCTTTATGCTTCCTAAAGAGTTCTGCAATGACCGAAACAGGTGGAAATGTGATGGAGCAAGGTCAGTAATAGTACTGACCTTGCGGTACGGAGTACGGAGGATGCATCAACACATCCCAGCCAAGCTCTCTCAATTTTTGCGTTCAAATTAGATGAGTGCGGTCTGGCGTTGTCATGGTGGAACACCTCGCCCTTCCGATTCACCAACTCCGGCCGGTTTTTCTCAATAGCTTTTTTTAACCTCATCAGTTGCTGACAGTAGAGGTCAGAATCGAAAGTTTTACCCGGTGGCAAAAGCTCATAGTGGACGATTCCTTTCCAATCCCATCATACACAGCATCACTTTGTTCCGAATCAGGCCGTGATTTGCCACGGTCTGTGGGGCCACCATGATCTTTTTCGCACATTCTTATCGTAAGTCACCCATTTTTCATCACCCGTAATCATCTGTTTAAGAAATGGTTAGGAATTGTTACGTTTCAATGGAAACACTTTGCATTAGGTTTCTCTCAGTGAGATCATGTGGTACCCAAATGTCAAGTTTTTTCTTGTACCCAGACTTTCGTAAATGATGTAAAACGGTTTTATGATCAACATCCAGTTCTTCAGCAATGTCGTTGCTACTAATATATCGATCTTGCTCTACTTTCAAAAAGATGGCACTGATTTTATCTGTGTCCAGAGTGAACATCATCATTTTTTTACACTAAAATTTCCAGACTTGAAACGCTTGAACCACATTTGTGCTATTCTTATTGATACCGCATTAGGTCCGTAAACCGCACAAATTTTATTCGCGGCGTTCGTCGCATTTTTACCTTTTTTGTAATAAAACTTTAAAATGTACCGAATTTCTTCGTCAAATACGTTCATTTTGCTTGCTTGAAAAACAAATGAAAAATGTCGGGAACTAGTTTTTTTTTTAATTATTGCATCTTCAGAATGTCACATTTAATGGTATTAACACCAGCCAGTTACATTCAGTACAGCCAAAGAGGTTTGATTACTAATAATACATTCAAAATACGAAAATACTTTTGCCCCGACCTAATATTATTACTTACTATTTTTATTGATACTTATTTCGTTAGTACTTGCTTCATTTTTACTTTTTTGTATCAGTTTAGTGACGAATTTACGCGTCTTATTAATTTTTTTTTGTTTTAAAAACATAATATCGTCATTTATCCATTTTTTGTATAATTTATCTATGTGGACAGTCAAAACTTTTACTCTGCTAAGATTCGCGACAAGCAAACATTAACAGAAAATTAATAATGTGTTTTCCTACTGGATGAAGTGGATTTACTTGGAACTTAAACCAAAACTTACCGAAAAAGGGCTGTCAGCAACTCTCCACCCACCAACCACAGTATTCAACTCCAAACACACACTATCACTTTTCCACCTTGTAAACCACACGTTTCGCCCCAACACGAGGCATCTTCAGGTATAGTAGTCTCTACGGAAGAAGTAGTAGTCTCTGCAGTAGACTCTACGAAAGACAACCAAAAAGATTTGACTTTTCGGTTGTCTTCCGTAGAGTCTTGTCGCGGATTTTAGTTAAGTAAAAGTTTTGACTGTCCACATAGTGATGGATTTCCGCAAAGTTACGCCTGACTCCATGAAACATATAATTTATCTCTTAATGCACAAGCTTTAAGATTTTATTATTTATTTAGTTATTATTTATTTTTTTGATGTTTTATTAATTTTAATTTTCACTTCCGAATTTCTCATTTATGTTATCTACTGTTTATTTATATAATAAAATTAGATATAAATAGAATATTTTTGTTGTAGCATGATCTATAAGTCGGAGCAATCAGTATTGCCGACTGCATTCCGATGCATGCGAGTTCAGTGGTTCGATGGTCCGCCAGTGTTGTTCCCAGTGCCGCGATGTTTATATTTTGCGTACGGGTAGTTGCGTATTTTTTTTTATGGCATAGGAAGGCAAACGAGCAGGCGTGTCACCTGATGGAAAGCAACCAACGCCGCCCATAGACATCCGCAATGCCATAGGCAGTGCGTAAGCGTTGCCGACCTTTAAGAAAAGTGAAATTATGGGAGTGGGAGGGGGAGTGGGGGTGGGAAGGGGAGGGTGTTGGGCCTCCGGAACTCAGACCGCTCACCATACGAAGCGCGGTAGACAAGCTACCACTCAGACGCCGGTTTTCTGCGGGAGTGTGGTACTTCCCCGGGCGAGCCGGCCCATTCATGCTACAGACAAATAATATGCTATTCTTGAAAAAGTATTCGTCTGCAGCGTGGCTCTACCACTAGAAATATCCATGTATGCGTATACATTATCCATGCACGATTTACATATTTTATTTTTAATTAACTCTACTTTTTTATACTGCGAGATCCCGCACACAAATCCCGCGTTGTGGAGCATACAGTTATATTTATGTCGTATAGGCGCGTCCCGGCTTAGATCGATATATATATTACCCAATATAAAGCAGTCATTATTAGACTTTGATTTTTTATTTTGTGCTTCAGCTCTTCTATGAATATGTGCTTGCTAAGATTAAAGGGGACGGTAAATTTCACACAGATCGAATGTGTAGGGTAAAATGGTAGAATGGCGGTCACCTAAGCAGGAATCGAAATAAAAGCTTTCTTATATGAGTAGAGGCCAATGTAATTGAGTTACTGAATAGCTAATTTACTTCTCTTTGTGTTTATGAAATACAAATACAAAGCTTCTTATAGTTTGGCATATTTTTATAGCTTCCATTAACCGCCAGTACCCGAACGTTCAAGTAAGTAATGGCGATCACCAGTGGGGGTAATGGCAAAATTATAATAATATAAATTATAATAATATATAATTGTCAGACAAAATTATAACGTTTGCTTCTCAATTAAAATAAAATAATCAGTACTAATGTATACAAAGTAAATGGGCAAATCAAACTTTGCAAAAGTAATTGAAGTTATCAAAGGTTATATTATAAAAAATTACAAATCGAAACGCTTGAAAACCTATTTTTTTCACGATGATCACATGCTTAATTATCCGCGGAATTGCAACCGCCTACAATTTTTGTGAGCCCACATTTTCAGCATCTGTACCGGAAAGAATAAGTTTCCGAACTCTTTACAGATGCAACATGTCTCTTGTTTATTTTCTGGAAAAATTGTTAGAGAAAATGTTTTCTTCTGGTTGATTTTTTGTCAATTTTCTTATCCAATTTATTTTGTCAATTTCCTTCATCAGTTTTTCTTGTCGTTTTATCCTTTATTTCTAATTCGTCTTTTACAGGTGTTGCTGTCAATATGGCGGAATGTTGTTTGGTTTTTGCATGTTTTGTAGCTTTTGTTGCTGTTTGAGGTGGCAATGGATACAATATAGTTTTACTTGGCGTCAAAATATTACCAGGCCCCTGGTAATGAATTATCCAATTCAGACGGAGGTGTGGTATTTTCGACTTGGCTGCTGGTTCCTGGCAAATTATGAGTATCAAAGTATCTTCACCTGTTTCTCGATTTTGATCAAGTGTTAGGTATGGAATCATTAATAACAAGATTGTCGGTGTTGTTACCTAGTAGTTTGAAGCGAAGAAGTCTTTTTACTCCAAAAATAGAGGGTGAATTAACACGATTCTCGACGCTCTAAAACCAGGAAACTCTTTTCTAAATCGCAGCCGTGTCATAGTTTGTTAAATAGAGACGCCACATCGAACCGAGTAATTTTCTGTAATGCATTGCTTTTCATAATAAACAAATCACATTCCTGCGGAAAAGCAGCTTTTAGAGGGCCATAAAATGTAACATCTAGCGTTTGCATTCTGTGAGATGTGAGAGGTGGAATAGTATGGAATAGTATATATAATATTGTTATCTCGGCAAAACGTATATGCTTCTAAAGACACGTTGTTACAATGGTTATCTAAAATGATAAGGATTGGCTCATATATAGATAGAGGCTTTGCAAAGTTGACAAAGTGTTTTAACCATGTAACAAATAGTTCTTGGTTTGTCCAACCATTTTTGGAGCAGTGATAAATAGCTTCAGTTGGACCATCTCTCGATAACTGTGGTAACATTCTCTATCTTGGGTAAATACACATAGGTGCTATGTAGGACCCTTAAGCGGACACTGCACAAATGGCAGTTATATTTTTTCCTTTTTCTTAACTTGTGACAGACCCTACTCTCTTCGGTCCTTTTTGAGCAATAACTGTCTTGCACGGTAGTGATCCCGGTTTCATCCATGATGATATATTTTGAAGCAGGGAACTGATATTTTTCAGGAACAGTTTAACCTATACCTCGTCAAATGCTGTTATGCGATTTATGCTGGTTGCCTTGGGTTGGCAAATAAATATCGAAGGGTTTCTTTTTAAAAATCCATAGAGCCGATCTTTTCTAGCAAGCCTTGCCGCTTTGTTGAACCAGTGCTTTATATTATTTGTCTCAGCATAAACGTGAGCTGCACGTCGAACTTTGTGTGGAGTCAAACCATAATATAGTTTAGCAAGATTTTTTATATTCTCAGCCATAAATTTTTCTACCTCTGACGAGAAAGTGGAATATGTGCCTAGACGAATTACAGTAGCTAAAAGGTTTTTCTTGATCACTCTTGTAAGGTATGGAAAGGTATGTTGTAGGTTTTTGAAGCTTTTCATATAGAAAGTCCATCATCTACTGTTTCTATGGACTTTTCTAAGTCCTCTTTCGTCCTCGACGTTTTTGTTGTTTTAGGTCTCATCCTCGGCATCTGCGTTTTTGCATCATTAAATGTGATGAAGATGTGTGACAGTTTATGAAAAACTAAACCTATATTTTCGCATAGGGTAATACCGGTCAGTGACCGCCATTACCCGCTTCAAATGACTGGGATAACCCCAAAACTACAAAACGTTTGTTTCAGTCGACAATACAATTGATAAAATACGCTTTCAAAATCAAAACCAAGATATTATATTAACCAATACTCATGCAGTAGTTGGTAGTTAATCTTTTTTTATTCGTATAATATATTAAATGACTTACCTTTGGTTAAAAATTTCGAATTCTAACAAGAAAACACGTTTACACACATTAATGGCTGGCACGCTCACTACAGGTGCGCCAGCATGACGGCACCGTGTATAATAATAAACTTAATTGCCAGTTAAGTGCCATACAGCACTGATAATTTAAATCAGATGTTTCGGGAAGATGGAAATCTTAAAGTTACCGGCCTTTCGCGCTGACTGCTATTATTCTCCCACTACTCTACTGAGATGGTGTAATTATATTAACAGTTAAGGGTTTGAAGTAACGCGCTAATGATTTAATTATAATAATAATAATAATAGTATTCTTTATTCAAGTGACCAGTGACTAGTGATAACTGACTATTATATTTAATTTGTGTTTTTATGTACGTTAACCAATATCCCACCACCTTTTCTATTTTTACGTAGTTCTGTGTGTAGTTTATATTTTTCTATATTAAAGAGATTTTGAAGGAATTCCGATATATTTATTTCGGTTAATAGTAGTATTACGTCGATTATTTGAGTCGAAGACAAGACAAAATGTTGTTAATAATGGATCGGATGTTCATATGAATCCATAATAAGTTAATTTTTTTGTAATTTATGTGTGTAGGGATTACGTTTATAAAGTTGTTTATATTAGTGCAGTTTTAGAACTCGATAATATCATCTAAAGTTATACCCATTTGATGCTGTTAGTATGTGTTGTGAATTTAAGACGGTATACGAACCTACGTAATAACTTATTATACAAATAGCTTTGTGATATCGCCTTCGGACCGGATGATGGTGGATTCGGCTTTTTCATCCTTTCTGGCTTTAATTACTCCTTTTTTGCACCAGATAAATTCATATTTTTCCTTAAGCTGTTCTTTTGCGTTCTACAACAGCTTCTTGTTGTCGGGAGTTAGGGCTTCGTGTATATATAAGAGTCTGTTGCGTTGCTGCGATATGTGCATCTGGGAATACATCTGACACTGTAAGTTTGGTGTGTTTAGCCTTTTGTAGTCATTTTGTTTGTATACTTTCGGCACTTAGTTGTACTTGTATTGGTTCAGGCCCAAATCTTTATTTTTTATATTTCATCATAAGTCGTTTAGCTTCTTTGATGTCGCCGGGATCAAGTTCTAATTTTGTGGCAATTTTCTTAACGATTTCCGTGACATTTTCTTATTCTTGGTAAGGGTGCATTGGATATTGTGATGGTTTGCGATAATTGTTGCTGTTCCAGGCCATGCATACGCTTTTATTATTTTTTACGTTTTTATTATTTAGGTACGCAGGAAAAGATAAGATACTCAGATGAGTATCTTTTCCTTAGTACATTACTCAGATAAATTACTAAGGTAAATTTCTTAGTGGGGCCTGTTCGGAGGCGTATGTAATCCTTGAATAACATCGTTAACCTTTCGAGTGTATACCAATCTATCCCTGATAACTATTGTTTCCTTTATCGGCTTTTTTAAGTACTAAGTTATTGTCAGAAATTCTTTTTTGTGAAGGTGTAATAATTTCTTTTTGTAAAATATATTCTATTTTGTAAATGTTGCATTTATTATATAACAAGTAATAACGTATAGATCCATCCTCTTCCCTCACAATATACTTATCTCTCTCACACATAATTCTGTCCCTTCTAAAAAGTTTTATGGAGGTGGTTGGACAGATCGTATTTACCTTTTTAGGAGGTTCTAGACGTGCTCAATGGGGTTAAGATCGAGGCTCCGCGTTGGCCAGTCCAAACGACGATTACCGACCTCTTGCATATAAGCGTCTAGGTCGCCAGAACGATGGGCTCGAGCATTAATATCCATGTAAATAGCATCTTCACCAACTACAGTCAGTGCGGGTGGTGCATTTTGACAGAGGATTCCTGTTATATATCTTTGCGCATTTAGTGAGCCATTTTCAATGAATACTATCTCAGTATGATTGCTGAAAGTTACACCTACCCAACAGACCCTTCACCATAAGGTGTGATTTCTTCAAAACAGACGTCGCTTTGCTGACGTCTGCTGTTGTTTCTCTAGTCTTTGTAACACTCGCCGACGTCGGTCCTCACCATGCAGACAAATTCGAGCCTCATCGGAGAAGAGTACGCTACTCCAGTTACCTAGTGTCCAAGAAAGGCAATTTCTAGCGAAGTTCAATCGAGCAATCTGGTGCTCCTAGTATAACTTGGGGCCCGTGCCGGTCGTTGACTGCGTATGTCTCCTTATAGTCCATATCTAAACTTGTGTTCCTCGTACCCCTTTCAAGGTTTCTTTTGAGGTCTATGTAACGGCATTGGCGGTTACTCAGCGCCTGAATCACTAAAAAGCGGTCTTCTCGTGGTTTTGTGCAACGTTTTCTCCAAGAAGATTGCCTTCTCTGAACGGAACCTGTTTCTTGGTATCGAGTCCAGGTTCTTTGGGCGGTTGCATGACTTACGTTTAACCGCTATGAGATGTAACATTGTCTACATCCCTTTTCCAGCAACGCTATGTTTTTACTAGCTCATTGCTTTGTCTGCCATTACAATGGACACAAAGATATCTGTTTTAAGTCACAATAAGGCAGAGAGATGCGGCAAACATAAATTTGTCCTACTAAAAATAACAAAAAATTATTTTTATGAATGATTTATGATGAATTAAAAAAAAACAAAAGTTTCGAATTTGGAATTGACTTTTTAGTACTCTTTAAAGTAATAACAGTAACATAGTTTGCCTTTCAAAAGCTCTTTAGAACTGAATTATTACCAATAATGTCGAAAAATCAAAACCGCTTGCTTTTTTGCAAAGGAGTGTATGTAGCACCCATTATAATGGCCAAGACACTCAGTGGTTGTCTTTCGTAGAATCTACTATACCTGGTGAAACACGTGTCGTGTACATACACGTGGAAAAGTGGTTATGTGTGGGTGGTGTTGTTAACAGTGGTTGGGAAATAGAGAGTTGCTGCCAGTCGTTTTTTCGGTAATATTTAGTTTAAGTTCCCCGTAAATCCACTTTTTCCAGTAAAAAATACATTATTATTTTTCAATTTTTTTATTATTTCTTTCCTTGTCGCGGATCTTAGCTAAGTTAAAATGGACAATTAGTGGACATAGGGGACAGTGACTGAACAGAGCGGACAGACAGACTGTTCACGTACTTACCATTTCATCCATTTCTCGGCATGAGGCAGAGTATTGTCATAATGCAAAACAATTTTTAGACTTCAGCAGTCTCTTTTATTTTGCTTCATAACTGTCTTAGTTCGATGTTTGCGACGTTGCTGCTTTTACCTTTCGTCGGTAGCTGATCACGGCAAATGATAATGATAGTTAGAGCGCCGCGTGTGAATGTCCGTAAGTAAATGCTATGACCGTAAATGGTGTGTATGTCCACTGAACCTGATAGCTACAACATACGCCAACCACTGACGTTTATGTAATTTTTTCCTATTGTTATTACTATTTATTTACCTGTTTCCTACATTTTATTTTATAGAACATAGCGGCTACTTAGGGTACATAGGGTGCACCTGTAGTCGGCGGCTACGGGATGACCTGTGTACGGGTGCCAACTATAATCAGCGTTCGCGAGACGACCTGTGCTATTGAATATTGACTCACTAAACGCTTATATTATTCAAAGATTCTTCCGATAACTAAATAAAGAGATTTTATAAAAACATTGGCTGTTTTCTGATCGAACCACACCTTTATAAAAGTCGTATCTGAATGTATTTATATACTAGACGTAGATATTCGTGACGTAGAACCAACTGCTGCATCCAAGTACACCAGCGAATGGACGAAAAGTGCGTTGCGGACTGTCCAACCGGAGAAAAGATATATTAAAATCAAACTTTTTGGTCAAAGTACAATGTACCAATTTGTAGAGAACAAATGAAGCATATTTTTGCAAATTGTTATAATTAAATTTTATGTACAAAGCGACTGAATAATGTTGACATTTTTTTCTTGTTTTTTTATTTTTACTAATTGATCATTTATTTTTATTTTGTAAAAAAATTTGAAAGTGATTATAGAAATATTAACCCAACACTTGTCACAAAGGTATATGAAGAAATTTCGTATATTTTTGTAACAGCGGTTTTAGAGAATTTTTCAATTTTCTAAGGAATATGTATTTTTATAAAGAAAATTATTATAAAAAACACGATTACCCCTAATATAAAGAAAATATTTTAAGTATATAAAAATTGTTTATTTATTTTGCTTACCATACAAAGTTAAACATTACTGAAATTATTTTGTCGGTGTTCATTTGTTTCTTGACTTGGAGGAGGAGGAGGAGCATTGAAACAATTACCATAATCGCAATGTCAACATAATTTTAGTGTATAAATCACTTTTTAGATATTTCCCCATCCTTACAACTACAATTCAATCGGGTGTAGCACAATACAGTACTAGCAAAAAATCCGTTCGGTATTCCGAAGAGTGATAACTTGTCAAACTTCTTGATTCCTCGATGACCAAGATCTCACCTGATTCTTTGGCATTGTCGAATGTTGTGTCATTTCTAAGTATTTTTTCCCGCTTTTACGACCGTGTATTACATATTCGCACTGAAAATACGTGTCTCCAAATTTGCATGTAAACTGACTGGAATAATTTTACAAACGGAGACTAAGTGAATCTTTAATATAATTTATTTCTGAAAATAATGATTAACAGCCACAGATAGATTAAAATATTGTCAATATAGCAAACGTCGGCTGATGCTGATATAAGTTTGGAAATAAATTCCATGTTTTTTTAATTTTAGAACTGGCATTTTTGCTTATATTGGCTGATAGTCTTTCTCGTTCAATTAATATCAACTCTTTTCTAGTTCTTATAAATTTTTGAGTTCATATAAAACCCGATATCTTCATTACAACGTGGTACAATAGCATATGTGGCAACTATTGTTTTATTCATTTAAATAAACTGAATGTTAAGATTATTTTATTAGGTGTACAAATAAGTTTCCGCGGTTTGTCAAAAGATGGCCCCACCAGATGGTTATGGAGAAATTGTCAGATGTAAAACGTAATATCCCAAGTTTAGTCATCTGGCAACACCATAACCTTAAAGTACTAGTGATTCCGTATCAGCATCACGTAATTTTTTTCGTGCAAAAATGTCAAGTTTTATTCCGAATAAGCATCATTTGCGGGAACTTTTGATTTACTTCTTTAATGTGAAAAAATCTGCAGCTGAGGCGCATCGATTGCTTCTAGAAGCATATGGTGAAGCTGCTTTAAGTGAGAGAAGTTGTCAGGAATGGTTTCAAAAGTTTAAGAACGGTGAGTTTGACGTTAAAGACAAAGAACGCAGTGGAAGGCCGAAAGTGTACGAAGACATGGAATTAGAAGTACTATTGGAGGAAGATTCGTCCCAAACGCAAAAAGAACTTGCACTTACTCTACAAGTGACTCAACAAGCAATTTCACATCGTTTAAAATCGTTAGGAATGATTCAAAAACAAGGAAATTGGGTTCCATATGAACTAAAGCCGAGAGACGTTGAACGCCGATTATGCATGAGTGAAATGCTGCTTGCCAGGAATAAAAAAAAGAGTTTTTTGCATCGTATAGTCACTGGTGACGAAAAATGGATTCACTACGATAATCCAAAGAAGAGAAAGTCATGGGTTAAGCCCGGCGAACCATCAACATCGACAGCTAAGCCGAATATTCATGGAAAAAAACTCATGCTGTGTATTTGGTGGGATCAGCTTGGTGTCGTGTATTATGAATTGCTGAAACCAAGCGAAACCATTACTGGAGCTCTCTACCGAACACAATTGATGAGATTGAGTCGGGCACTTAAGGAAAAACGCGCCCATTACTACTCCAGACACGACAAAATTATTCTTTTACACGATAATGCTCGTCCACATGTTGCGGCGCCGGTAAAAACATACTTGGAAACACTCAACTGGGAAGTTTTACCCCACCTGCCGTATTCACCAGACTTAGCCCCTTCTGATTATCACCTGTTCCGGTCGATGGCACATGGTCTGTCTGAGCAGCGCTTCACATCATATGAAGACACCAAAAATTGGGTAGATTTGTGGATAGCGTCAAAAGATGAAGAGTTTTTTCGACGGGGTATCCGAATGTTGCCAGAAAGATGGGGAAAAGTAGTGGCAAATGATGGAAAATACTTTGAATAAAACGTAATGTACTTTTCCTTTACAATAAATTCCTAATTTTTTATAAAAAACTGCGGAAACTTATTTGTACACCTAATATATTTAGTTTTTTTCCAGTCGTTACTAAGTTTACAGCCGTTACAAAATTATTTATTCGCACATCATATTCTAATTTAATAATTCGCTTAATAATACATAAATATGGTAATAAGGCAAAACTAAGTCCAATTCGGAAAAGCATTTAGGTAAACAAATCGTTTTAGACGACTCATTATATACTACATCACGACTCATTATATACTACAAACCTTGAATATCGACTGTAATAGTATACATTGCGTAGTTTACAACTGTTAGTATTGTTTTATTACGAAATTTAGAAATAAAATATTGTTTTTTTTTGAACTTGGAAATCGTTCATTAATCACATGAGGCTCGAAGGGGGAGTAGGCAAAAATCACGGAATGTCAAGGGTGGAGGGGAGGATTAAGTGAGATATCACGTGTAATTATTTTTTCGTTAAACGCGCGATTTCTAAACCGAAAAATGCTAAAATGATGTCGCCGAATGTCTCATCATCAATGTATATGGTTGTATAAATAATAGATGATATTTGTCTTAAAAAGTTGCATTTACTAAATTTGTATTTTATTTATGTATAACACTTAATAAGTTGTAAATTAATTTTATGTTTTAAAATATATGTAAGCTTCATTGGCTTTAAAATTATTAATTTCAAAGGCATTCACTACATACTTTGTACACACAACTTATGTATAAAAAAACAATTTACAAAAAAAAAATACACAACTGTTTCTAACAAAGCAAAAATAATAATGGAATAAAATTTGTCTAACTAGTTTTAATTTAAAATCTTACATTTATATATAGAGTTAGCCCGTAGTGCCTTTTAAACTATGAAAAAGGTACTTTGTATCGTAATCGTGTATGTAATCGAAACCTAAAAATCCATTTGCGCATTGGAGTGATATGAAAAAAATCCGTGTATAGTGACTGCATAGAAGATTTTGGTAGAATAGCCACCTGTTTACTAAGACGTAACGCGATGAGCTGATTAAATAAATTTATTAAACTTAAACGGGCTCAAAAGGGCTTGAACCTAGAGCCGTAAAACCATTCGAAACAAAAAAATATAATCTATATTTAGAATATAATGTACTAATGTTAACTCTTAATGTATGGAGTCAGGCGTTACTTTGCGGAAATCCATTACTATGTGGAAAGTTAGAACTTTTACTTAGCTAAGATCCGCGACAAGCAAACAAAAACAGAAAATTAATAATGTGTGTTTTTCAACTGGTTGATGTGGATTTACGGGGAGAATAATCTTACTGAAAAACGGCCGTCAGTAACTCCCCACTTCCCAACCACTATTAACAACACCAAACACAAACACCTTTCCACCTTGCAAACGACACGTGTTTCGTCTCAACACGAGGCATCATCAAGTATAGTAGACTTTACGGAAGACAACCGTGAAGCCTTCATGGTTCACTTCTTTTTTAGGTTATGTTAAGCTATCGTTTTTGGACTCGGCGGTCGCTTGTCAAACTCTCACATCCGGATATATAGGTGTGCGGTAGTAGAATTAGGTTTTAATAGAATTAGGAATAATGCGGGTGTTTATTATATTTTTCGGACTCTTTTTATATAATGTGTGTGATATTGAAATTTTTCTTCCTCCTAAATCCTCCAAGGACTCCTAAAATTTTCGCTTTATGAAGCAACTTTTATGTCAACTCAGTCATTTTATGGAACTTACTTCCTTCCTTCGAAAGTAAAAGACAAAACAGATTTTTAAAAACGAAGTAAAGGCACATTATTTACAATAAAACTTTGCATACATATTGTCACTGTCACTGTTTCCTGTAGTGGTAGGCAGACGCCACAGATCTTCTGCTACGACTTCATTCATCATCATTCATTCATCACTCCTCATACAAGCCCGCCGGTTAAGGGTAGTCTTGACCTAGTATTTCTTAAAAACTTCGGCAATATGGTCAAGGTATGTCTTCCTTGGTCTTCCTCTACATAAAACTTTATATTATTTAAATTATGTTTTGGCGTATAATTATGTATTGAATTTTTATTTATTTGTGTTTTAGGGGAGAGGAGAGTACAGGCAACGCGTGTGCGATTGTTGCGTCTGCAGCTGCACCGGCGAATTGGCGAGGAACCAACGACAGTGCGTCCGATTTTAGTCGTCGAGGCAGCACGCCTGCGACCTTTGGCAGGTACCAGCGGAATAATACCACTACGACTCCTTACGCCACCCCGCCGTCCAACGTCGAGAGGTATGCTATATATTTCAATTAGTTTATAAATATTAAAAATGTTTATTAATATTGTAATATAATTTTTATCGCCACTAGCTAGTAGTTTTACTGAGCTGTATTTTATCAATCGTAATAGTAGACTTGTAAACACGCATAAATCAGAGCTGTGTCGCAAAGAAGACACAGGCGGCCAGTTTTTTTTAATAACAGCCAACCAGATACCAATTTTCAGGGACATAGGATCCATAAACGGCCATATTCACTTTGTATGGCGGCCATCTTGTTTTCGATCAAATCGGAATTTTTTTACTACCTTACCCGATTGCTACTTGTGTTCAATATGATTTGTTCAAGAACCAGTCTTCTATCTCTAACCGATTGGGTGCCCCGTGTAAAGTTTTTCGAAGACGATTAGATTCCGTATTTTTCCTGAAATTCTACCGTTCCATTGCATACAAAACCGTTGGAACATTCAACGTAACTCTTGCCACCAGACTTCGACTTAGCTTTTAAAGTTTTGGAAAATTTCGGCCGAAAATTTTACACCTCGTAGTAGTGTCTTGAGCTCTCATGACAGGGAGTATCAAAATGACAACTAGAGCTCTTTAAATAAACCAAAAGTTAAACAATTTTAATAACCAGTTATGGTATCCATAATATAAATAACCATTTTATAATTGGTTATATTAAATTACACATTTAGTCAGTTATACTTACCTTTTATCATCCTGTTGACACAGACGTACCCTTGTTTAGGAAATTCAGTTGGTTTCGATGAAAAATATGATTCACGGTGAACTTTTTTTTTGTAACATTTTATAACATATAAAATGGCTTGCTTTTAGCTCTTAGAAAATGTTCCATAAATAACAATAAAGAATGACCGATTGGCTCAGTGGCGGGGCCCTCCGCCCGCGGAGTCAATGGTCGCGGGTTCGATTCCCGCATTGGAATAAATATTTATATGGATTTTTAAATGTTTATTCCTAGTCTGGTAACCCCCCCCAATCCACATTTTCCTTTTCTGCCCCTTCCTTTCTTCTCTATCCTTTCCCTTCCTCTCCGCCAATCCACGGTCTGCCGTGCCAATGGATGCGTGGCTAGGGGCGAGCCTAAGTCGTAAGCGTGCCGATCGTCTCGGGGTCGGGCTCCTCCGGGTACTATGGTGCCTTACCTCAGCATGCAGGGCTCTGCTAGGGCTGACCTCCATCCTCCCATGCGGCTTATGGGATTCACTAAAGACGAATTTAATATACCTAATTTGTCGAAAAATGACGGCGACGTGGTTCGCCACCCGTCACGTCCTGATTCTCACGAGGGCGAAAAGCGACCAATGACGAGCCGTTTCGCTGCGATGAATCGCAGCGGATGGAGCTCTGTGTTCTCTGCCAACCCCTGCGGGGGATAGGCGTAAATATATAAAAAAAAATAAAAAAAATAAAGAATGAAAGTCAGATGTTACTTTGCTGAAAGAATAAGGGGAATGTGGTAGCATTTTTCAATCCAGCTGCTTATTTTTTCTTGAGTTACATTGTTGCATTTTTGTTGTTGCTGTTGAGCAGAGCTGGCCATTTTACCAACCATTCATTATGAAATCTGTGATGCTTTTGGTATGTTTAGCTGTAACTGTTTCTTCCGGTTTAAGCAACTCAAATTGATTTGTTTCTGAGTCTCACTAAACGCACAATTAACACCTTTATACTGAGAAATCGTCTGTTAGAAGTTCGAACTAGTGATTATAAAGCGTCGTAATCAAATTCTATGGGTCAACCCCTTCGATCACTATTGGACAAGCAAAAATTCCCATTGGCAAATTTTCTTAATTAACGGTTTCAGTATGCCCTCATACATATCACATTTTTTGTTGGTGTTGCAATTGTTGCATTAAAACAATGCCACTTCTTCCACTTGACCGCATACAAAGTCGTGCGATCCGAATCGTCAATGACTATGATCTCACCGATCGGTTTGATTTTCTAGCGCTGCGGAGGGATATTTAATCTCTTAGCATTTTTTCCGCTTTTCCCGCTGCTCCGAGGAGCTATTTGGAATAATGCCTCCCGCCGAATTCCACAACCGCACAACTCGCCGTAATGAAATGTTTCATCCCCACCATATGGATGAGTGGCGATCCACTACTACATTACACTTCTCTCGAAACTTCTTTCCATACACCAGCACTCTGTGGAACCAGCTACCTTCGACAGTCTTTGCGAACTGATACAACATTGGCTACTTCAAAAAACAAAAAAAAAATCATAGTATTGACGTACGAAAGAACTATCAAGTTTAAGAATCATGCAATAGAAATAAATGTATAAACTTTTGTGCTACGCCATACTTAGTGCTATTATAATAGATTACTGTTTCTGGAATAAGTTTTTTATGGTTTTCAATTGTTTTATTTTTGTTTTGAACTTAGTAGTAAAACTTTTCTATTAGGCTTGCTTTTATAAATGGTCAAATCAATGGGTAAAATTCTTAAATTTATAAAGTTTTGTAAAAAAATTTTTGTAAAAAAATGTAATTTTATCTTTCCTAAGTTTCGGAATTTTAGGTAATTTTTTTGGTTTTCAATTTTTTTCAATATAAATATTTTTTTGGATTCTTTCTCATAATAGCAATCCTAGATAACCAGATAAAATAAATATCAATTGTAGTTTTACGAATAAATTACAAAATTCCCTTTGTGGAACAAATTTTTCTTGTAAAAAACTAACTTTATAAAATTATTAATTATTTGACTAAAATGCCCTTATCACACGCGATGAATCGAAATGACAGTCGAAGGCCTAATATGATCAATAAACTTCAAATGTTATGCGATTAACTAGTTTTTTAGCGAATACCAGAACGCGTGACATCTGTAGAGGTGACGTAATCTCTTTTGAAGGATCATCTGGAGATAAAATTAGTGTTTTTTAATTAGTTTAGAATTTTCGTAGATAAATACATATACTACATTTTTATTACAAATTGTTAAATAAGATAGTCGTTTATTAATGGAGTCAGGCGTTACTTTGCGGAAATCCATCACTATGTGGATAGTCCAAAGTTTTAATTAGCTACGATCCGCGACAAGCAAAACAATAACAGAAAATTAATAATGTGTGTTTTTTGTGCTGGATGAAGTGGATTTATTTGGAACTTAAACCAAAAACTTACCGAAAAGTGGTTTTCGGTTGTCGTCCGTAGAGTCTACTATATCTGAAGATGCCTCGTGTTGGGGCGAAACACGTGTCGTTTACAAGATGGAAAAGTGATAATGTGTGTTTGGTGTTGTGTATAGTAGTTAGTGGGTGGAGAATTGATGGCCGATTTTCGGTAAGTTTTTGGTTTAAGTTCTAAATAAATCCACTTCATCCAGCACAAAAAACACACATTAATTTTCTGTTATTGTTTTGCTTGTCGCGGATCTAAGCTAAGTAAAACTTTTAACTATCCACATAATATAGTAGTGTTATGTTATTTGACAGATGTCAAATAGTACGTAAAAAGATAAGTAAGGTATTATTAATAAAACGTACATTTACAGAAGTACACCACATCAGCGATGGTATGGAAGCAATGAGAGGGCAGGGGCAGCAACGGGCGGGGAGAGTACGCCGAGCACACCCGGTGGCGGAACGGAGGGTGGTGGACGACGGCGCCGATGCTCAGGTTCGGGCTCGTCGCGTTCCGAGTCCAGCTCGGCCGAACCTAGTGACACGTCACGTGCGTCCACGCCAGCCGCGCCGCCGCCTGTCCTCCGCGTGCCGCCCTCGCACCATCATCAGGTACTACCATCACTGGCTACTACTCAAACAACTGTCGTTATACTTTATCGACAGAACTGGTCTATCTTTTTACTTCAACGCGTTACAGAACAAGCATGTCTTGTTCAACAATTGTCATCTTGTAATATTTTTTTATTAATATAAGGTTATTTCTTTTTAAAGGATGGTTTGCATTTCAGAATTAAATACATACCTTACAAACACTGAGTTATCATTCTCTTTAACATAGTGATGTTCTGCTTCCAGCTCTTCATTTATAGTTTTACACGATTGCGAATCTTCTAGAATTTTAGGCGTTTTCTAACAGTACCTAGTTGTGCAGATTTTGCCATCATATTTGAGTCTGAGTAGTGTTTGTGGTGGATGATGATACTTCACATCTTTGTCAAATCGGAGCAGATGATTCAGCAGCTTTTTTATATTGCTTGTTTTTTTTCTAACTACATCTAACTGACTCTACTATCGAAGTACAAACTGCAGAACATATTTTTTATTGTATCTAAGAAAGATACCACACATTGAATGTTTGAAGATATCAGTGGTTAAAGGTGGTATGTAGTTTTTAAGTTTTTGGTTTTATGTTTTCAAACTATAAACCTCTTCACATAATGACTACAGGCACTTTGCTCCTATCATATCTAAATTACACATTTTTAGGTCTAAGGTATGTTTGAGCATAGAACCTTCAACACACAAATAATAAAATTTAAAAATTTTAATCAACGTTAGCCATTCATGTTATCAATCATAACAGTTAGGTATCATATATCAAACAAAACAGATTTAATTGATAAAAGTGATTTCGAATATTAGATCAAATTATTATTCTCAAAATCAAATCGAAAAACAAATTCAAATAACAGATCGGTTATTATTGCAAGTATGAATAGCTGTAGAAATAAGTAAAAGGGGTGATATCTAGCACAAAATGGGTGGTGTTAGTGTTCGGCAACTACGGGAGCAACGGCAACTAGAACATATATAGGCGGCAGCGTCAATCAGAGTATTAAAAACCAATTTACGATCCTTATCTAACAAATAATATTAAAGCGTTTGCAATAGAATACTTCATATTTATCTTAATTAACTAGCTACATGATTTTCCGGCTTTGCCGCATACGGCCGAGATTTTTTTTCTTGGCTGTGGAAGCACCTTGACATCCCTGACAACTATTGTTTGAGCAGTATCCACTTTCTGCTTTTGTTTTCGCGTGCTGTTGTAGAATTTGTTTGTTATACAAGCAAAGAATCAGCACACGAAATTACGATGACACAAAATAATTTTCCGATCCTGTAAGTGCCCCGACACCGACTTTAAGGGATAAAGATTTTCACTTTGTTGGCGGCCATCGTGTTTCCCGCCATTTTGGATTGTTTTTCTTCGCCTTTTCCGATTGCTACTCATAACCAACAAATTCTCCCAAGGGCGTCTATTAACGTTTGGGCGTGCCGTTTTAGTTTGTCGTATTTGTCCTACAATTCCAGGTAAGTAACGCATACAAAACGTTGGAAGAATTAACGTTCCTCTTGTTCCCAGACCAAAAACAACTCTTTTATTGCCATTGTTTTTTAGCCATTTATACTTAGAAATGCCAATCAAATGCCAAAGTGTGAAATCTAGCCACACATAGTTGGCCTCTTTGTGTGTGGTAATTATCTTAGTCGCATCAAACATGGAGGACAATATTTGAGCTATTTTTATAATTTTTGGTTTATAACGGGCGTGTGTTAAGTAGTAAATAACTGTCACTACATGAGCGCAACACCCTACTGTTCTGTTCCCATTTGTACAATAACAAACATCTTCGAAGTCGTTCAAATGTGGCTCAATCTCGATAAAGCAATTATATGTTCTTTTCAAAATTCAAGGTTAAGTTATGATTTCCGCAAGATAACATACTGCTTGAGATAATTGATAAGTAAATCAATTCGTACCTAATACATCCAATTCTGACACCCAACCATACCCATTTCACATCCGACTCACACCCAACTCATACCCAATTCTCACCCAACATACCCAATTCGCACTCAACACACCCAATTCACATACAATACACCCAAATCACATCCAACACACCCATTTCATATCCATTTCACACCCAACTCGCATCCAATACCCCCAGTTATCACCCAAATCACACCCAATACGCCCAATTCACCTGAATCACACTCAACACTGCCAATTCAAACCCGACATACTCAATATACCTAACTTACACCCAACTCGCACTCAAGACACCCAATTCACATCCAACTTATACCAAACTTACACCCAACACACCCGACATTTACACCCAGCATATCAATAACTAATATTTTAAGTTCCGTTGCACTCAGTTCTGGAAATCCATTAGACTAGTTGAAGATAACTTCGTAAATGGTTTTCTACGCCGATTTAAGTTTTCATATTTAAACCAATTCTTTATTTTTAAAGATTATTGTATGCATTGTATTATTTTTTTTAAGATTTTTTATTTTTTATCCTATGTTACACCAATTCAACCCTTTTGTAACTTTAATATGTAATACCTAAGTAATTTAAAGTAAGATAAATCTTTTTGGTATGTGTCACTTTGAGGGTTGGTATATAAAAAAACACCCCTAAAAATATACTCACGTTTCTTACTTTCCGTACCCCACACCTGTTTTTTTTATTATTATTTATTGTATAAATTGTTTTTCTTTTTACATTATACGGCATACATAAACTTAAGCTATTTTGCAAGAAGCTTCCTGATGTCGTCTTCGGATCGGATGATGGTGGATTCCGCTTTCTCATCCTTCCTGGCTCTAATAACCTCTTTTTAACACCATATAAATTTATGTCTCCTTGAGTTTCTTTTGCATGCCACAATAGCTTCTTGTTGTAAGGAGTTAGGGCCTCGCGTAGGTATAACGTTTGTTGCGCTGTTGCAATATGTGCTTGTGGGAATACATCTGCCACTGTTGGTTTGTTAATTTTAGCTTTTTTTAGCCACTTTGTGTGTATACTTTCGGCACTAACTTTTACTTGTGGTCTTGATCCAGGCCCAGGTTTTTCTTTTTTATGCATTATCATTATTCGTTTAGCTTCCTTGATGTCACTGCACTTAAGTTCTAATTTTGTGGCTTTTTTCTTAACGATGTCCGTAATATTTTCTTGTCAATGGTAGGGCGCATTAGATATTATGATGGTTGGCCATAGTTGTTGCTGTTCCATGCCATACATTCGATGTACAAGAGCTCCTACTCGAATTTGTAGGTAGTTGTTTTTATTGTTTAGGTCAATATTCTTTTTTGTTAGTTCTTGGACAGTTTTTTTCGTTAAGTGTTGACACCCTATTATTCTCTTACTAGAGGGGTTAGGGGTGTGAGGTTAAGTGTATGGCTAATTTAGATAAAGACCAATATAAACAAGGTAAGAACACTATCAGGCGCGAGTGCATACTTTAATTTGCTTAATCGGCTTCATCCTTTATCTATGATATAAAAGAAAATCAGTTTTTTGTTGTTTCCGTAACATACTCATATGGATTTGAAATTTCAAGTTCTGGTGTATGTGGGTTGGTAATGCGTTTTATGTATTATTGAAGAAAAAAAAAACAAGACGAAAGCGCATTTTAAAAAAACAAAAGTCATTTGCCATATATTTTTATTAACTAAATATATTTTTTTCTATATATTTTTATTAACTAGAACATTTCTCACAATTTTGTTATGTGGGTTTGTCTAAGTAAATTGCCCTATTATTTTCTGGGAAATAAATACATTTTTTCTAAAATTGTTTTCATTTAAGAATGTTTAAAGTTTATTTGATCGCGGAATGTGTTGTGTAATAAATATTCCGTTCTCTGTTGTGTGGAAAAAAATCTGCTGAATGATTAAATTTATTACCTAAGTAGCATAAATGAAGTATACAAATTAAATATTTTTAGAAATAATAATATTCACGGTCAATAATTCCTACAAACATTGACTACTTGGTATGGCGCTAAGAACACTAGCTGCATTTCCATTAAGTATATAAGTTTATAGTTGCTATAAATTGGTATCGGAATGAAAGACAGTAGAATAAGCATATGATATTTTTTCTCCTTTACGGATATTTTGTATGTTTTAAACTGAAGCGGCAATTGAAATAAAAGGCACGTCAGCTAAAAATAATAAAAGAAAGAAAAACATACAAATAATATACCTGTCTAGTAGTGTGACTTCATTAAAACGCTTTTTCTCGGGATAGGCCGTGACGATCCATGTGGCTAGATTGTCAGGCGCTGATTTTCAGTGAGGCTCATTGAGTCACTCGTACGGCGCAGCTATATTATACAATATTTCATATATTAAATATATAATGTATAATTAAAGCGGCTAAAATAAAATATTGACAAAGTAAATAAATATAAATATTGATGGAAGAAATAGGTAAAAAATAAAGGTAAATAGGCTTTGCGGCTAAATAGAGCAGTATTGCCTATCCATTACTAGCAGTTTAAATTTTAATTTAAATATTTTGACAGCTTTGTAACTTCTCAGATTGTTCCAGCATTTAGATGCGGCGTATTTAAAACTGACTTTGAAGGCCGCTGAGTAATGGCTTGCAATAATCAAATATTGCGGTCCCCTAGTTGATATGAACAGTATTCTGTTCATCTTAACTTTTCGAACAAGAACGGTTGATTCGGAACGGTGATTTAAAACGTACAATACCAAATAATAAAGTTCCAAAATGAATTTGTCAATGATATTCCATTTTTAAAATATTTCTTTCGTTTAAATACGAAACGTTTAGAACGTTAAAGTAAAGCTGTGCGCAAGAATTTTGTACGCGTGGTATAATTTTTTTAGATCTTGCTAAGAGTTGAGGTCAGTATACGGTGTCCGCATAATTAAAATTAAATAAGACCAATGACTCTTAGACTTTCATTCGAAGTTCAGCACTGAGAGAATCCCTAATCCGATACAGTACTTAGAGGCGATAAAAACAGTTGCGCACTAACTCAACTATGTGATTTTCAAACCGTGACGTCCCGAATACTTTTCGGCTTTTACGCCCACAGATTCAAGACAGCGAGACTGCTAACAAAGAACAAAGACTCGGACGTCTTTTATAACAAACAAATGAAATTCCTGTAAAATAATTCTTAAAATAATATAGCTTCATATGAAAAAGTAAGATTTATATGAATTTTACATAGATCCAAATGATATAAACAAATATCATTCTTACCTTTTATGTAAACAAACATTATTCTTGTATTGTTCCACAAATGGCGCACAAGTCAAATAATAAACTTAAGTTTTGGTTATTGATTAAAATAATTAAATAAATATGTTAATTCTAATATGTTCACGTACACGACACGTGTTTCGCCTCAACGCGAGACTTCTAAGATGCATGTACACTACCGCTTAAAAGTATTTTACATACATACATATCGTCACGCCTGTCTCCCGTAGGGGTAGGCAGAGACCACAGATCTCCACTGCTACGATCTCGGCATACTTCCCTTGCTTCCTCCTCACTCATTATTCTACTAATGCAAGCCCGCCTTTCTTAATAACTTTAGCAATTTGGTCAAGGTATGTTTTCCGTGGTCTTTCCCTACCGACCCTTCCATCCACATTCGTAACGTAAATTTCTTTTGCCAGTCATCTTTCATCCATCTTTTCTATATGCCTAAACCATCTAAGCATCCCTTTCTCAAGTTTTGTCACAACGCCTTCTTTTACTCCGCATCGCTTTTTTATATCTTTATTTCTTATTCTATCATACAAAGTTATACCACATATACTTCTTAACGTTCTCATTTCCACCGCATTCAGTCTGCTATCATGACTTTCACTACCGTATATTAGAGTTGGAACAAGCTTAAATCCGCACGAGATCTCTAACGGTGGAGCCACCAAAATAGCCCCAAACCATCACAGACCCTCCGCCGTGTTTGATTGAAGCCACAGTAGTTGTTCACCCTTTCGGTCGACTGCCGCCGTACGAAAACTCGTCGTTTGAATCTAAAACGAACTTCAAATTTTGATTCGTCTGTTCAGAGGACCTTTCGCCAATCTGCTATTGTCCAATTCTTGTGTTCTCCAGCCCAATTAAATCTCTTTTTCTTGTTATTTTTAGAAGTGATTTTGAGACCGCCATGCATTCCTTAACCCTCCTTTGTTGTGTGTGGCTCGACGTTATATTTCTTACACCAAATCATATGTCGAGTCAGACTCGACATTATAGTCACGCAATTTTAAAAATAATTTAAATTATCGAATGTACTTTTTTTTCCTTTAAATACTTAATATATCTCATTATGAATATTCCGAATACGCAAAATACATATATTTCGTCAAGTTTCGCCTTTTAGGTAATTTTTAAAATCGTAATATTGTTAAATTTGTAAATGCACTACGCAGTTATTTGGTTGCGATGTATGTGAGTACCTGCGTAACAATAGGAAAGGGCGAAGGATTTCTCTCAACCAACCAACACTAACAGAGGACTCGTATATTCACTATTTTTTATTACAGATATTATTATTAAAAAAGAAAAACTTAAAGAAGAAAATTTAAGTTAATAAGTGCATATTAAGTTGCTTATTTTATATACATATTTCTATGTATTTTGTACACTATGTAAAGTACTAGTAATAAACATTATATATTTTAGTAATTTTAGTTTAACTTTTTATTGAGACTACTTTTTATACCTTTTTCGTAAATTAATTAAGGAGTTAGTAATAGGTAATTTAAAAAAAATTTAAACGGTTAAGTCCTGTGTCAAGGAGTGTCCTTTGACTGTGTTACACTTCCTAGTTTATCACGCCCATATTGAATTGTGCTGTTATTTCTGTGCAGTTAATCGTCTATCCCGTTTGTTTTTAATAACTATATTCAAATCTTCTCTCAGACTGCCCGGGTGACGATTGAAGCAAATTGTTCCTTCAGATGCAAATTTCTTAACAATATAGTCAAGAGTTTGTCTTGGTATCTTCTGCATCTCACCATTACGTTTACTAGATTTATGAAAGCCGATTATTATACCTCTGATCTCTTGTAAATGTTCCTTAGTTTTACCCATTATATTCAAAAAACAAAACGCAAAAGTGAAAAACAAAGAAATGTTATTAGACTAAGTGTTGAGATACTAAGAGTATATTTTCTGATCAAATGACATCAGATAACTAACGTAATAATAATTCTAGTAGTAGTTATTCTACATTTTAGTTTTGTTTTTTCTTAATAACTTAATCAAAACATAACTATCACGTCGAAGAAATCCTAAGGTGCGGTAAAAGAGAAACAATAATACCTAATAAAATTATTTTTAAAGAAGACTTCAATAAAAGTGCAGGTGGACAAATACTTTTGAGTGTCAATGTATTGTATGCCTTAAGAGCCTAAAATATAAATACCTCGAAATCCAATTCCTTATGTAGCATGCACAAATTATTTAGTTTATTAAACTTGTAATCCAACAGGTTTTATAACACACATATTGAAAGTGAATTAATTATTATTTAACCTGTTGGATTACATAAATAATCAATTCAAGTTTAATAAACTAATTTGTGCATAATATATCTTATAACTGTATTTCTATTAGTGAATTACATTGGGAAAAAACATCTTTTTCTATCGATACATACAAATTTTTTTTTTATAAGTTGTAGAAATGAGGAATAAAAAATGAACTCTGTTAAACCAGATGTCGCCAATATACAAAAGTGACATAGCCTTAAAATATTTTTCACTATAATGTGTTAAACTTATTTCTATCAAGATTACATTACGTTAAAATTCTTTGATGTATATAGAAAATGAATAATATAGATACGAAATTCCGTCCTGACCCGCCCTTAGTGTCTATTGGACTTATTTAATAACTACACTACTTCAAAAGACCATTACTCTAAAATAAACGTCTTAATAATGACTATCGTTTTATTGCTGTTTTGAAGTTGGACAGTCAAACTTGCTTTGCTAAGGTCCGCGAACATTGTGTTTTTAGTAAAGTAAGTTTGAATATCCATCTTCGTAATAGATTTCCGCAAAGTGACGCCTGACTCCATCAATTATCTCTAAATTTTAGAATGTTATATAATATTTTTTATTAAACAGTGGGCAGCCACGGCGAATGGAAGACCTTTGGCTATTTGTGTGCGGAACTTACCGACGCGATCGACTGACAGCTCACTTAAAGATGGCCTCTACCACGAGTACAAGAAACACGGCAAGGTGGTTTGGGTAAAAGTGGTTGGGCAGAATGCCGATAGGTATGCGGTGGTACGATTTAAAAAGCCGTCCGATGTAGACAAAGCGCTCGAAGTATCTCAGGATAAACTTTTTTTTGGTTGTAAGATCTCAGTGGCACCACACCAAAGTTGCGACGAAGACGCTGAATCTGCTAAACCTTATGAGACTGATATTGACGAATACCATCCTAAGGTCAGTTAAATAATAATAATCCCTAAAGTTAACGATTTTAAACTATTAGGGGTTAAAGTATGAAATTGCCTTTTCGTACCGAAAAATAAAACTTCCATCATGTTATTTGAAGATCATTAAAACCTTTGCAAAAGAACTCTGGGTATCTGGACTCCACAAACAGAAGGCATTTTGTACTAATTCCTGGGTAGGATACTTTTTTCCATGCAAAAATTGGTCCAATTCCTGGATGAAGATGGTAGTTGGTTGGGACGATGTCCGGTCAGTCAGCAAGCGGGTCGCGCGACAAAGTTCATATAATTGGATGCATATAATCTCGTGTAATCTCACTGTACAGCGGCCGCACCCGATGGCTTGGCTGCGCGGACGCGTAATTAGGCCCTAGAACGGCAATTGCATATTTAAACCCCTATTTATTATACTTATATTATATTTATTGTATAAAAGACAGCTTAGTTCAATTTGTGTTACTTGCAGGCAACCAGAACATTGTTTATCGGTAACCTGGAAAAAGACGTTACGCAACAACAGTTGAGGGATAAGTTCAAGCACTTTGGAAGAATTATAGAGATTGATATAAAGAAAGGTAGTGGAGGGGGCGCGGGATATGCATTCTGTCAGTACCAGTCAATAGCGAGCGTCGTGGAAGCCATACGAGCTATGGACGGCGAGTATGTCGGCGGCTCACGGGTCAAGCTCGGATTCGGCAAACCCGTGGCTACCACATGTGTGTGGCTCGATGGGCTTACAGAACACACGGAAAAACAGGTGCGCGCATATTATGAACTACTTCTATAAATTTGTATATCTCAACATAAATTAATTTTTTCTTGTCTGTGTCTTATCTGGATAGTATAGTAGACTTTACGGATGACAACCGAAAAACTTTTCGGTTGTCTTCCGTAGAGTCTCCCGAAGATGCCTCGTGTTGGGGCGAAACACGTGTCGTTTACAAGATGGAAAAGTGGTAATGTGTGTTTGGTGTTGTGTATAGTGGTTGGTGGGTGGAGAATTGATGGCCGATTTTCGGTAAGTTTTTGGTTTAAGTTCCAAATAAATCGAATTCATCCAGCACAAAAAACACATTATTAATTTTCTGTTATTAAATGTAAAACTTTTGACTATTTTTCTTGTGATTTCCGCAAAGTAACGCCTGACTCCATTAATAGGCAGTCTTATCGTTAATAACGATTTCTTCTAAACAACCGTAGGATAGAGTGTTAAAATGATATTGTAACTGGATAGAAGCAACTCCAAACAAAGAAGCCGACCGAAGGATTCATTTGGGCTAAATGGTATAGCTTTTGTGGAAGTGTTGTTTAGTTTCCTTATCTCTCATATTTAGTCTTTGCCTATACTTATGGTTTTAAAAAGTGAACACTTAAGTTCCAGATATATTTATTAGTTTAAGCTTATTCGGCCAAAGTGACTAGAGAAGGGCTTTTGTAATATTCGGTTATTATTTATGTCCAGTTGTGGACTCACTTGATATTGATGATAATCATATATGACTATTCGAATTGTTCTGTATTGAAACTTCTTGTTTTTTATATTAACGTTTATAGGTTTAGGGTTTTTATTTAACGTTTAAAGATTATAAAAACTTGATGAAAACAAGTTTTTATAACCTTTAAACATCTTTTATTGGTAAGTAGGCAATGGCGGACTAAGAGGGAGGGGGAGTAGAAGGGGCTCTCTGACCTCTGGTCCTGGTAGCCTCCAAATGTCTATAAATTCCCTTGATCAAAATAGGTGTCTAGGGACAAGGCTTTAGAAATATGCTCAATACCTTCTCTTACATAAGAGGTAGTTTGGGCTAGGAGGTCCCGTAGGTACAAATAAGTAGTTATATACTGTTCCCGGTGGTTTACTTTGAAAACAGAATAAATACTTCTTCTGTTACTTTCAAATTATAATTACTTTGATTTAACAAAGTGTTGAGTTCCTGAAGCACTGGATAATATTGCACTTAAGCAAAATTGAATATAGTTTATTTTGATTAAATGGTTAGTCTGTTTTTTTTATGGGATAGAAAGGCAAATGAGTAAGCGTGTCACCCGATGGAAAGAAATCAATGCCGCCTATAGACATCCGAAGTGCCATAGGCATTGCAGAAGCGTTGCCGGCCTTTAAGGAAAGCGTAGGCTTGTTTTTTGAAGGTTCCTATGTCGTATGGGTTCGAACAAGCTGCACTACATGGTAGCTGGTTCCGCAGAGGAAAAGTCTTCGCACCATCCTGGACCGCCATTCACCAAGATGGTAGGGATGAAACTTTTCCTTGTGGCGACTTCTACGGTAGCGAAATTATCGGATCAGTTGAGTTTCCAATAATCGCGGCATCGTTCTATGTTTACGTGAGAGAAGTATTAATTGTCTAGGTACTGGGTGCGGTGTCTCGCTGCGGCACGGCGACTTCAGTTTGTGTGGACCGTGCGTCCGGCGCGGCGCTCGTACACTTCGAGCAGGCGGCGGCGGCGGGCGCGGCCGTGCGTGAACTGCGCCGCGTGGCCGCGCTCGCGTCCGCCGCCGACCCCGACCAGCCGCGCCTGGCTGTTGACTATGCGTCGCGCGAATGCCAGGTATTTTCTGTACACATTATATACTCCATAACACTGCGACAATTATTTTGTCTATTGTAAACTTTACACTAGATTTCGCTCTTAGGAGTGCTTTTAGCGGAACAATTTGGAGACTGGCAGTTTTTCCGTACAGGAGTTAAAGTTACCACTGACTGATTAACTCACTCACTGACATATTATTTGGGAAACTGTTAGATATGGAGGGCAAGTTAAGTCAAGGGAAATGTTTGGATGAAGCTCGAGGCAGAGGAATTATATCCAAATCTTGAAAATCTTAACCAGAATAAGAAGAGAAAAGATGGCCACCATACAAACCTAAAATCGTCATTTATGGGCCGACTTCACTGAAATGTGGCAAAAATCCTGCCCCTAAAAGCTAGTACTATCAGTAATACGTAAAAATAAAAAAAAATAGTAATTATCTATGGTATGTGTTTTGTTAACAAAGTCGCCGATATGAAGGCTTGTCTTCCGTGAATTAAGTATCACAATAAGTGTATGTTTATAAATATATTCTTGGAATTTTCCTGACGGAACATACTGCTGTATTTTTCATAATGAAATAATGTTTGAATTGTACACATCAGAATTGAAAAAAATTCGAAACCTTTACTAAAAATTAAAGTATTGTTTTATGATCGTAACAATCTTTTTAAAAATACAAAATAATATCACCATTAAGTATTCGTACAATATATAGAACAACAAAAAATGTTAACTGAAGGGATAGTTGATAGTTTATGAATCAGCCATTATTGTAAATTATTGTTTTTATACGCCGAGGCAAGACTGTTAACTTTTCTCTATAATTCTTGGGTAACGTCATCTGAGACTATTCGTACTAGATAATTGTTTTATTCGTACTAGAATAAGTTTTATTGATCATAGATTTTCTATGAGATTAATGGCTGATGATTATGAATGAGTTTTAACTTGATAAGGGACATGACAGAAAAGTCATTCTTTGACAATCCTAGCGGTATTTGCTTAGTATCGTTGTCCTGTTAGATGAAAGTGGTCATTTAATCCCAAGCTATGAAGCAGATTGAAATATGTATCTGGCAGTATTTTTAAATAGACTTCAGTACCCATAATTTATACCGGGTATAAATTGAATTATATCAAATGCAACTCCAAACCATAACATGGCCATTTCTGTGCTTCACAGTGGGAAGTATGTTACCAATCCCATTCCTTTTTTTTTTCTTCAAACCAACTGCCTACAACTGGAACCAAATATCTTATCTTCAAACTTACTCTCATCTCAATGTAACATTTTTTCAAAACTAACCTTTGGTTAATAATAAAACCCATTCTTTCGCAAAAAATTCGAATTTTTTCCTGCGAATGTCACCAATGTGTGACGTTTTATATTTTGAAGTGCAATGCCATGGTAGCATTATTTTCTTATTAAGGTTTTAGCACAAACAGATCTTCCTTTTAATGTTGCATGGTCAGTGGCTATTTTTTGCTAATGCAAAAGGTAGTCATTTTGATTGTTTGAAGAATTTTGCTTATTTTTTAGGATACTGATAGTAATATCTCCTAAAAAGTATGTGCAGATAGTAAAAAAGTGTAATTTTATGCTCATATTTGTTCCTAAAATCCTGAAGCTATCAAACATCTTGGAAAATTTCTTTATAAGCTTTTTATTTATACAAAAAAACTATCTATCATATAAAACTTTTCCATGCATTAATGTCCACAGTAGTCATTATTTTATATAATAGCTATTATGGTGTGATGCGTGGAGTGAAGTTTTGAGAATAACGCAGGGTTTGGCAAAAGTATTAGACACCTTATTATTTACTCGGATACATGTGTTTGGGGCGAAAAACGATTGGTTTTGTTGTTCACTTTTGTATATTGAATAAAAATAAGAAATAAGAGGAATAATTTGTAGTATGGTTAATCATTTTATGCTGTTTTTAACGTTTTTTTTGATGTTATACTGTGCTTTTGCTGTGTTAGACCTCTCATATCGTGATACAATTTACCATTAGTTACCACGTTGATCAGACAGCCCCCTATTAATATTTCCCATTTATAACTACTAAACGCCAGTCTTTAATATTATCTGTGTCTAAGCAAGATGTGCTTCTTGTAGATGAGATTGAAATTTTAAACAGCAGGATGTGGGTGGACGACCAAAACATGCTTTAAAAAATGAAGATAGTTTACAATTTAACACTAATGTAAAGTATATGATCTTTTTTATAGGAGGCGTTTTACGAACAACTTGAAAAACAGGGTGGATCGGCTGCGTTAGCCGGTTCGGACAGATTAAGTGGCGATCTCTCTACTCGTTATATACCAGCGTCACGACATGATCAACTACGGTTAGTATTTTGTTAAAAAAAAAGTTCTTTAAAATATTACATATTACATTTAATGTTGTTAATTTTTGGCAACAGATATGATGGTTTGCGAACAAGAACGCCTAGCTATGGCCGCTCTGCATCCAGAACACCTCGCTATGCCACACACGAACAATATGATCCTGCGGAATATGCCGCCGATCGCCGATACAGGTAGTGTGTCTTGACATGAGATTGTAAAGAGTGAATAAAAATAGAGGGAGAGGTAAAAAGCTTCGAAAATTTTAGCATCTGATACCACCATAGGTTTAAGTTTTGATTTTATAATAGTGCATAATAAGTCTATACAATATTTATTATAAAATTACATATTACAAGTACAATATTATTTTTTATTAACACTATGTCTATTAAGAATTTATTGAATTTGTGTATTTTTTTATTTAATAATGCTTTCTACTTAATCTAACTTTAATGTTTAAATTTATGGATTTAACAAAAATATTTCTTTAAACAGGGTGTATGAAGAATTAGGCTCAAGTCCACAGACAGACGAGGCGACGTTTGAGGATCGGTTACAGTCAGTGGTAGTGTCACCACATCGCACACATAGACATAGACGAGATTCCAGTCCTGAGGATCCCAAACATTTGAAGGTAAAAAAAGTTGCTAGGTGCTCCCCGTTATCATGCTTAAAAATTAAAAATAACTCTTTGTTTTATAATAAAGGGTCATAAAATGCTAGTTTAATTCAATTTTATATTTACTCTTACAACATTTATATAAGTAATGTAAGTTCACTGAGGCCCATTTACATTACGTACGGTAATGAATTATTCCATCATAAAATCTACATTAAACACGCATTTTTTTTTAAATTCTATTAGTCACTCTTATTTTCATACATTTTTTTTTTAAATTCTATTAGTCACTCTTATTTTCATACATTTTTTTTTTAAATTCTATTAGTCACTCTTATTTTCATACATTTTTTTATATTCAAGAAGCTTAAATTGTCAAAATTTATTGTAACATTTTCACGGAATTATTCTTTGTTTTTAAAAATAACGGAAGCAGCTAGTTACCATTTACTGCTTATCTATCTGCACAGTTATAATAGAAGAATAAAATTGTGAACAATTATATTAAATAAGTTAAAAAAGGCCCTTTTTTTAAAAAAAAGTCATTCATACCTAAGATACTAGTAAAGATATATATTTTGTTGTATTTTCTGTTCTGGTTTCACCCATTGCAACTCATTTCAAGGTTATTCATTGATATATTTGGAGTAGAAAGATATTCAAGTAACTTAATAAAACTAAATAAATCTGATAGACTAAACGATACAATTAAATATTTATTTGCACTGTAATGTTTTATCTATTTATTCCTGTATGTAGAACCTAAAATTGAATTGAATCTAGACTAGGAATTCCCAAACTATTTTGGGCAAGAGACCCCTTTTCAAAATGAAGTAATATCTCAGACACCCCCCCCCCATAGACTGGCAGTGGCTGTGGTTGTGGTTGTGGTCGGCATTAGGGCAAGAGTTTTGGCTTTACGAATCCATTACAATGAAAATACGTACTAAATATCACTGACTTTATTTTTACACGATTGCTAGAAAAAAACAGAACGTAACTACGATTAGATGAGAAATTAATGTCGTCCCGACTGACTTGCAAGGTCAGCATGTCATAGTTAATATTGCTATTTTATTGTTGTATGAACTTAACCTATCAATATATGTTTTTGATGACATTATTTATTGCATGGTCTAAGCAACATTCAGGAATAGTTCTCACGATGCAGTTTGCGTAGTATAATGTACCTGGTAGTATTTATTTAATGCTGTCAGGGTCCTTTATAAATATACACTACACCTGGATTTAAAAATATTATTTTATTATTATATGGTAACCCAAAGAGCGCAGTGGTATTTATTTGGGGATTTATCCATGTGAGTTGTGGCAAATTATAGTGTGAAGCTTTAAGTACAAAACATTTTTTAAAAGTTTTATTATTTAATTTCAGGAGCGGCACCGGAGTGTGGGCGGCGGATCTCGACGATCCAGATCGGGATCGCGTAGCGGGTCCGGTCATATGCCACGGCGTCGTCATCGGCGACGTCGCGACGGCTCGGATTCGCGCGGTTCACGAGCTGGAACGCCTCTACGTGATGAGCCCGACGCGTTGCCTGCAGAGCCGCGTCGGCCGCCGCGAGAGCGCCCACCGTTGCCCATGAGTCTGCCGTTACCCAAGTTCGCTGCGCAGTTGCTCCGTACAGCACCGCCCCCGCCACGTCCCGCGCTTGTTCCCGCACCAGCGCCGGATTCACCACCTCGACCGCCTTCTGTCTCCTCTTCTAGTGCAGGCTCTGCACCTCACTCGCCTTCTCTTGAAGAACGGATACGTAGTCTTGACGAGAAATATGAAAAATGGAGCGGTTCGCGCGCACTTACCGATGCACCGGATCGTGCTCGACTCCGACACAGGCTCCTGGAGGTTGACATTAATGAGGTAAAACCTTCGGAAGTGGTGCGATCGCTACTTGCAAAACGTTCCGTATTTGACGAAGACTCCGAGCGGTTGGAAGTAGCGACGCGTGCTCCGAGTCCGGGAGGTAGTCCACATACACGGCCATCGGCCGGTGTGTCACGTGCCTTACGCTATCCTTTTCCGTCGCACCCACCACACGCTCAACATGTGACTCAATCGCCTGGTTGTACGATGTCTGCTCAACATGGGACGCTACCGCTGTTGTTTACGAATGCGCTACCTCCATTGCCTTCCTACCCTCCACCATCAGAGGGAGATTCGGAGCCCAATGACCGACCTGCAGATCCTCGTCTTAACAGACCTGAACGTAATTACCGACTAGAACGATTAGGTAAATTCAATGAAAATGATTACAGATTCGATTCACGAATTCGTCTGAGAACGCCATCATTAGACAAGCAACTTAATGAAGTGATTGACCGAAAGTTGTCACCTAACACTGAAAAAGACACATCGGAATTCGAAAAAGTAATTAAATATGAAATAGAACATATAAAAAAGGATTCATTCTCATTCGCAAAAGAGGAGGATAATAACTCGTATATATCGGACGTTGTTAAAGAATGTTTTGATAAAATTGACTCTGATATTCAAAATAGAGACAGAAATTTATTACCTCAAGGAGGACATCATTTTAATGAAATTTTGAAGAGAGACGAGAAAATGTCGAATTTAGTGAGCTCTTTGAAAACTGAGCACATTGTTAATCAGAATAATGATTTACTTTTAAAGGAAGATACGTTTAACTGCAATGCAATTGGAACTGACATAAAACTTCCTAAAATTGAAGATACTATTAAAGTAGAATCACGTACTGAAAAAAACCCTTTAGATAATAAATATTTATTTATACAACAGACTTCACATCTCAAACCTGAATATTCTAAAGATGATAAAAAGATTAATTATAACGATAAACATGATCAAATTTCTCAAATACAGAGTAAATTAGAAACAAAAGAAGCATCAATATGTGGAGCGCATACAATGCATCATTTTAATGAAGTTAATTATGTAGAAATAAATAAAAATAGTGAAATTAATTTAGAACACAAAAATAATGAACACTTCAAAGACAACAGTGCTATAAATAAAATTAACTCATTTCACAATTCTAAATTTGAAAAAGAAAATATAGAGATTGAAAAAAAAGATAAGCAGAAATTCGGTAATAATTTGGTTAATAAGAGACTAACAGATATTAGAACTTTTGACAATAATGTAAGAAATGATGAGGAAAAAAGTAAACATTCAAAGGAACGCATTGAAAGAGAAAAACAGGAGTTAGAAAGAGACCGGTCAAATAAAAATAGTAAATTTGAAAAGGATAGGAAAAAAGAAGAAGCAATCAGTCATAAACTTCATTCTGATAAATTTGATAAAGTAAAAACTGAAAAAGAAGCAGATAAAAATGATAGAGATTGTGACAAAGGAAAACATGACGACGAAAAACACCGTAACGAACATCATAAAAAAGATAAGGAAAAGCGGAAAGATAGCAGTGAAAATGATTGCGCATCTACTAGGTCAAAGAAAGATTGTAAACCAAAATCTGATCGAATCAAAAAAGAAAACAATGATAAACGTGAGAATAATAAAAAAGAGCAGGATCAAAAAAATAAAACTCCTAGAGACGAATCATTAAGGGATATTAGTCGTAAAGATTCAACTGACTCTTCAACATCCAAAACTTTTGATTCATCTAAAGTAAACATAGAAAATCATGATCTAAAAGAAGAAATGAGACCAAAGGTAAAATCAGGGCATGACTTTATTAATAAGCATGATGTAGATAAGGAATTAAGCCAAAAATCTATCGATGGTCATAAACAAAAAGTTAAAATAGAGATTAAAGAAGAAAAAGATTATTCGAATAACCATTTTAAGACTAAAAATGAAAACAATGAACATGATGTCAAATGTAAAACAGAAATAAATGAGAAGCAAAGGCATTATTCACTTGATTCATCAGGTATTAACTGTAAGAGAAAAGAACGCTTAAATTCATGTTCAAGTCTGCCTTCTGTTATTAGCCATAAGCGAAGATTGTCATCGCAAGAAAGTGTTGACAGTATGCAAGAGGATACAAAAAAATGTAAAAGTGAAACTAAATCCATTGAAAGGCGAGATTCGAAAGATGGTCGCAATCCTACAGAAAGGCTTAAAACCACAAAATTTAGTAAAGATCATTTTGCTAAAATAATTGAAAGCAAAACGAAAGATGACAGGAAAAATCTAGTTAAACCTCCTGACGATGAATTTGTGGATATTAAATCTGAACTAACTCGTGATACAGTAGTTCCCGATAAAACAAAACATTCGAGAAAAAATTCGAAGGATGACACTGATGAAAAACGTATTGAAAATTTGGACGGGAATTCTGATGTATTACAAAATGATTTACATTTTCTTGCTATTTTGGAGCTGCGCTCTAGCGAAGAAGATGAAAAACAAAAAGCTTTAAGAAAAGAAATGAAGGAAAAGAAACGCATTCAACAATTACAGCAAATTCAAGAGTTACAGATGCAGCAAGATGCCTTACAACAAGCAGATTTAGTAAATAAATTAAAGGAAGATAAAAAGAATAAAAATGAAGAGAAGAAAAAAGACGCGGTTCACGAAAAACGAACCTCAACTGACCGTAGGAGTAAAGACGATAAAAATGATAATACAAAACGAAAAAATCGTAAGCCTACACACAGTACTGATACTTCTGATTCAGATGAACCTAAGAAACATTCTATTTTTGATATTATAGAAGATGAGCCAATTTACATATCAATGTACGATAAAGTTAAGGCACGCTCTTGTAAGAATATGCAAAAACAAGAAGAAGAAAAGCGTCAAGAGAAAATTAAAGCTACATTTAGCCAACTTAAACAAAGTAGAGCCAAGCGCGAGGAGAAGAAAAGATCTAGTTGGGATGAGGATAGTGACTCTGAACCTGATAGACGTAATAAAAGTCACAAAACATCTGTAGATAGTTCTTCAGACGACGAACAGATAGTTCTTCATAATAAAAAACGCGAAAAGTCACATGCTTCTAGTCTTGTCCATGAGCGAATTAAAGTAAACGATTATTTTGGTTTACCTAGAACAGAAGAAGAAACACGCAACAAGTTATCTCGTAAAAATTCGAGAACACGTATAATGTCTGATACATCGGATGATGAAAATGCTAAGAGAAATTTGTGCAAGAGTCCTTTAGATGGTAAAATTAAAAAAGAGTTTTTGTCTGATTCTGATTCAACAATCCAAGCTAGTAAAGATCGTGACCATTTTATCAAAGATACATGTGAGGATAAAATTAAAAAAACTTCGTTAATAAACTTATTTGGGAAATCTGATACAGATGACAATAAATCGAAATCTAGAGACATTGATAATGATTATAAGATACGTTTTGTAAAAGCTCTTTGTGACCTCTCCTCTGAAACTGAATCACTGACTTCCAATAGAAATATTGGAGAAATGCGTAAAAGACACAAGAAAAAACAAAAAAGGCACAAGTTATTGTATTCGGATGAAGAATCAAAATTGGAAAGTAGCAATGAAAGAACACCCGAAGGTGATGTCAGACTTAAAAAGATGGAAAAAGTACGTCGTCATAGTGTCAAAAAGGAAAAACGAAAAGAAAAGATACGTGAAAGCCTAGACACAGATGAAATGCAAAGTCGTGATGAAAAATTGAGAAAATCAGAAAAAGTATCTCCGAATCACTCTTTTGATTTATTACAAGAATTGACCTCAAATATTAAAAAGGACGGAAAAATGGAAGACATATTTGGGCCATTGTCAGATGATTCTGAAAAAGAAAGCAACAGGGCTATAAATAATAAGATAGAAGTTATGCTACATGACTGTGGATCAATTGGACCTTCCACACAGAGTGAAAAAGTTAATATTAATTTAGATACAGAAGAGTTGACGTACAAGGATAAAGAAGAATATAAACGAAGAAGAGATAAAAAAAGAAAAGATAAAAAGTGTTTTGTTAGGGAAGATGATAACAGCTTAGACGTTGATGCAGTAAGTAAGGCAATAGAAGCAAGATTATTTTCAGATGCCACAACACAGATTGAAAAGTGCGTGAATCATGAATTAATAAACTGTCATGAAAATTCTGAACATAATCAAGTTGAGAAAATTGAAGCTACTACATCATGTGATAGATATTATGATAAGTTAAAAAAAGATTTTAAAGAAAGGGAAAAGAAAAAAAAGAAGAAGCGAAGTAGAGAAGATCGACCAAGTCGAAAAGATCATCACCATTTGTACCATCATGATAAGATAGCTAAATTTGAAGATCAAATGACATTAGAAAAAAATACAGAATTATCTATAAAGACTATGTTACAAGATATACCTTTACCCAGTGATGTGCAAAAATTGGACATCACAGAGAAGTCTGAAGATTGCAAATCGCAATCAGAATCTCCAAGCTTGCCACGATTAACTGATACTCCGCCACTTATGTCAGATGATAAAACAAATATTGACATTTCTAATCTTATTGTAGACACAGAAGTTTATCATATAAAAAATATCGAGGTGAATGAAATTCCTATGCCACCACCTTACGACAATACAATACATAATATTAGTGAAGTACCATTGCCTAAAGATCCCGCTCCTCCTTTTGATATGGAGCACAGTAAAAAAGAAAATTTCCTCCTGAGTTTTGATGTCAATGACAGTGAAAATGCTGTTCGCAGTATTTCTAATTTAGACAAAGAAGCATTAAAACAAGTTGAAAAAATTGAAGCACATTCTAAAACTGATAAAATTACCGATGAAAAACCCAGAGCTATAATATCGCAAGAGGAAACTGAAGATGCAGTAGCTGCGCTTTTAGGTGAAAGTTTTGGTGGCAAAGAAAATACTTTTACTAACTGTTATGAAGAAGTTGAATGTAAAAATACCTGCGAAATTGAATTAGAAAGGGCTGCTGATGAAAGTGATAACATTCCTGAAGAGGACGCGGAAGAAATGAGACAAGCGGTTCAGAATCTCAATGCTAGTGAAATGGAAATGAAACCTGATACCCCTGTATCAGATAATGACCTTTTATTGATTGATACTGATACAGAAGAAGCGGAAGAAACAACTCAAGATGCTATTGAAAGATTGCCTATAAATATAATAGCAACAAACCAATCTCTAAACAATAACTCAAAAATTAATCTTGGTAAACCGACTGAAGTATCCAGTATTATAATTTCGAATCCAAAGACAAATATTTTACAAAGTGTTACTTCGGAGGCAAATGTTATAAATGTAAAAATGAGTGAAGCAGATATCATTTTTCCTCACAGTAAGAGAGATATAGCCCATCACGTTACTTCTACAGCAACTCCTGTGATAACATCATGGACATTAACTAATAATAAGATTTTGGAACCTCATTTACTAAACAAACCAACAAGTCCAAAATCGTGTAAAGATACAAACGAAAATAAAACGACCCACTTATCAGCTAACATCTTGCAAATCAAGGCTTCTCCAAATCAGATTAACAATTCACTAAGACCGATTCTGAATCCTAATCGAGGAAGTGCACCATATCAAATTATTAATCAGGTGATCTGTCCTCAGGGTGCAAATATGCAGCCACCTACTATAAAAATTCCTGAACCCCATGTTCTTTACCAAAAACAACAAGGTATTGTTATATCACCAAGAACATCCAGTGATCCTCGATTAGCTAGTCCAAAAGTAAGTTCTCATGGAGAAGGTATGACTTCACCAAGATTAACAAATATGAGTGTATTAAGCACATCAGCACAAAGTGTGAATGCTGTTGGATTAAGATCACCAGGTACATTACACCAAAGATCACCTGGGCAAGTGACAGTTGTGCGAATGCAGCAACCCCCATTAAGCCCAATTCAAACTGTACATATTCCCTCTGGTGCAAGAAGTATGATATCTCCAAACAGACCTAATTCAGTATTGGTTCAAACACAAGGAACTTCAATACATTTGAACCGTTTACCTGTTGCACCTGTGTTAGCTCCTATTTCAAAACAAGTAAGTGCCAATAATATACTTCAACAAAATAAAACAATTAGTGTAAGTAGCTCTTCAATTCTTCATCAACAAAAAGTGATATCGGGTGATTGTAGAAAAACTGATATTAGGAATGCAACAGAAAATATAAATGAAAATACAAAAATTATTTTGTCTCCCACAAGGTTACAGTCAAGTACAAATCCTACAGTTATGGCACAAAATCGTCTTATATCGATGCAAAATGCGATTAATGTTGGCAATCTTAATTCAGCATTACATATGCAAAACAAAATTATACTTAACAAAAATCACATGACAGATAAACAAGATAATCAAATTCATAAAACGGAAATAAGCCATATTCCTTTTGGTGCAGCACCAATAATTCATGTAGCTGGTGCAAAACCAGTTTTGTGTACTATTCAAGACCCAAACTCATTAAGTAGAAAACAAGGATCAAATGTTATACATACTCTAAATTCACAGAGATTGTTAACAACGGCAGCTTTAAGCAATGTTTTACAAATTGATTCTAATAAGCTTCCAACATCAGTGTTATCGGTGGCTACTATCAGGTCACCTACAATTTTAACTAAAGTGGAGAATTCCAATTCTGTAGCAGTTACATCTACAAATCTGACCAATGTTGTTATGACACCTTTATTGTTGACAACAAGTAGTAATTCAAAAACACCTACAAAAATAGACTTGAAAAATGATATGAGTAAAAATGAAAATTTTTCGATTGCAATGCAAAATACTTCTTTATGTGACAAAGAAAATTTAATTTCTGATAAGATCAATGCTGTTGAATCAAATGAAGAAGATAAGGGTCAAAGTAAAACCGTAAATCAATCTAATCGACCGACAACTTCGAGCATTGAAAATGTTGAAAAATGTGAAACAGATTTTGAAGAATTGTTAAGAGATAAAACTAACGAGATTAAAATTACCAATAACCCAGAAAAGAAGTTAGAAGTTAATGTCGGAAAATGTGTTACTTTATTCACACAGTACAGTGAAAGAAAGAAAAGTATAACTTCCTCAGATCAGCTAGAAGCTAAAAAAGAGCTGCCTGAGACAGAATATTTAGAAAATTTATTATCGGATAACATAGAAGATAAAACTACCGATTACTGTATGCAAGATAAATTGCAACCTGAAAATACTTCGAAAGAACCCAATCATACAAATATTGAAGAATTATTGCCTTGTATAAAGCAAGAAAGTCACATATCTGATTCCTTAAACTCCTCAACCACAAACTTTAATGAAGAGTTTGAGATACAAAGTAATAGAGAAACACGTGACAACTCTCTGGAAGGAAGTCTATGTAAAGATGAAACTTATCACCAAGTTGATTCACTATCAAATGAGAGCAAACCAGAATGTCAAACAAAAAACTTAGATGATAACGATTTCTGGTCAGCTAAAGACGTTAACATAGAGTCTGTTATTAAAAAGGTTGACTCTTTATGTAACGAGAGTTTGGAATCTAATGAAAAGGGGAATGACAGCAGTAGTAGTGATGTTAATTCAATAGTTTCTAATTATTCTATTTTACCTAACAGTTTTGAATTAGAATCCGAAAAAGCTTTTGACACACGCCATGAAACAATGCTAAAAAGTCAATCTTCTGACGAAATTGGTGGTATAGACAGCGCATCTCAACCTGCAAGAAGGGGTGGACGAAACCCACGAGGTAAAAGAAATGATAGAAAACACGACAGAGTACAAACTCGTCAGATTTCAAAACCTGCTAGAGGCACGGCTTCTGGCAAAAGAGGGAGGGGGCGAGCAAAAGTAGACAAAAAAATAAAGAATATTATTAATAATACTTCAAATAATATGCCAGGGGATGTGTATGATTTTCATGAAGATTCTGGTGATGAAGCTCCTAATAAAACTGAAGCCAGGCCACGGCTTATCTTAACGATTAAAAGTCCATTATCTGGTCATTCTAATGTGATAGCATCTTCATCCTTATGTATTACACCTAAAGATCAAATTAAACATACTGAAAAATTAAACAAGGAAGAGAAAAATGAGGGTTTTGCTTCGCCATCGCCATCACATAACACTCGCAAATCAAGACGGCTTCAAGAAAAGGATGTTCAAAGAAGTACTGTTGATGATATTATTGAGGATGTTGTAAAGGGTTCCGCTTTGCAAACAAAATCCAAAGAGAATAAAAGAAAACCAGCTAGACAATTAGGCTCGAAACCTGAAAAAATAAGCGTTGATACGCGTAAGTCTCCACGTGGTGTCAAAAGAACTAGGGATAGAAGTTTATCAGACACATCTGTTGATAGTTGTGATGAGAAAAATATGAAAAAAGAGGATGTGACCAAGGAAACAAAAATACCTAAAATGTTGGAAGTGCCTATTCCTTACAAATCAGAATCTGAAACAATATCGGTAACAAAAACCAATACACCTGTTCCTATGAGTCAATCTCATGCAACCCCGATAATGAAACCACCTAAAAAGATGATTTCAGAGATCAGTGCTAAATTGGCTTGTGCATTTGAGGCAGCAGCGTCGGCGACAAGTATCGTGGGAACTGTTTCCCCAACTGTTACAGGTATGCCTGGAGTGCCAGGTGTGACCGGAGTGCCTGGAGTACCAAGCGTGGTTGGCTTAGCGGGTGTGCCTGGGGTTTCCATTGTACCAGACCGAGGTGCACATAAGGCTGATAGAGCTCCAGCAGAGGCGGACAATCAGATTTCAGTCTTACCATTAAGGGAGCCAAGAAATACTGAATTTGTATCCGAAATGATGCCGGCTGCGACAGGCGAAGCGAGTGAAGGTTTTACTCGTCGTATTGTAGACAACGTGCCCGGTAATATGATGCCGGTGGGTGCTACTGAGGCCTCGGATGCTAGAGTTCAGTCACCTGCGCTGCCGCACCGGCCTCCTTCGACACATCGCCTCAATGATCGTGCCACACCTATACATCTCAGGTAGGTTTTAATATTGTTTTTGAAATAATTAAAAGCAAAACATATTCAGTTAAAAACTTTTATATATTAGACGAATTATTAATATAGATAATACAAATTATATACATTTTTTGATTTTCGAATTACCTCGACAGAGTGCAAAAAAAAATCTATATAAATCACAATTTTTAATACTTTTATTTAAATTTGTTCAGTTTGAAAAATTACTTTGGAATAATTCTAATTTCGATTAAGACTATTCTTTAGAAGCCCATTACTTGATAAATAAAGATTACATAACAAAATATTGTGTATGTACGCACATTCATAGTTCCTGTCCTTAGGAACTTGCGGTAGCCTTTACGGTTTTTTCAACTTGTATATTTATTTAATAAAAAATATTAACATAACACATTTATATCATAATAAAAAATAATGAAAAACTAAGTTGGCTGAACTTTTTCTAAAATTGGTTGAGAAATATGCAATTCAGCAAAAACAAATTTCTTAAGGTATGCTGTCACGTGGAGATATTCATTCGGCAGTTTTTATGTGATCAAGTAATATAGTAAAAACGTATTATTTGTTGTATCGTAGGGGCGGCGAGGGTGAGGGCGAAGGCGAAGGCGAGAGCGAGGCGTTGCGCGCTGGAAGTGGGTCGAGACTGCGTGCCCACTGCGGTGCCGCCAGCCTGCCACGCGGGGCACACCTGCCGCCCACGCAACATCATCCCCACTCGCAACATCAACAGCACGCTAAGCAGCTTGCTCTAGTCGGTGCGGTGCACCATCACACAGGTACTACTCTATCCAATTGTTAATTCGTCCACAGTTAGATTAACCCTTTGCGTTCGAAAGGCGCCTGTTAGACTCCACAACGTTCTGCGTGGCAACTCGAGGAGCGACCGAGAGACTTGCCATAAATAGACCTATGTTTATGCTATATTTCTTAAAGGTGTAAATATAGATAATCTATTAAAATATAACTGGATCATAAACTCGTGAAAGCTCTCCACTCTGAGTCCCCTCGCTATGACGTCGACCCACCCCCACGATGGTACTCAAAGACACATTTTGCTAGATCGTGTACGCGCCTAACAAAAACACTTTGTTAAAAAAAAGTTGCCAAAATGAATAAGAACTGCAGCTATGTACGTTTTTTTTTCACTTTGTCTAGCATGTAACTACCTCGAGTGTCAGCATTACACGTACCGAAGATTCAAAGAAATTTGTTTTTTTGTTACTTTGTGATTATTTTGGGGGCGTTTACCTCGGCTGCTAGTAGACTGTTGTTAGGTTGTTATATTTTGTCTTTATGTTACGTTTTATTTTCAAATTACGCAATCGCTCGCAATATCGAAAAATCCTAATTACGTTTAAATTATGTTATTTATGGAGGAGAAACGCCAACGAGCTGTAATGTTGGCAACATTGTAGTGGCAAGTAATCAATGCAGTTCATAGACTGCTGCAACACCATAATGATTGCCGGCCTTAAGTACCGCTAATTTGTAAAAACAAATAAATTCAATATGTATACTCTATTCGAAATTCAAATAAATTTTTATTCGAATTTTGAATAGATTTTTGAAAATGAAATCTTGGCATATATGACATATACCACCAACACTGACATGGTTAGAATTGGGAGTAAGAAACGAAAAGAAAATTTCAATTTCAAAAATCTATTCAAATTCTAAAAAATCTATTGAAACTCGTTGGCGTTACAAATACACCATATAATGTATGGTGTATTTGAAATGCATTTTTCAACGTTTGGTACTTTTCAGGTTCTGCTTCTCGAGTTACCATCACAAGTGTGCCTTCATTAAGTCCACAAAGTCAAATGCCTGTGGTAAGTAATGAGTTCAAAACTATGCAAAATGGCTCATGATCATTCAATTTTATTTTCATAAAATAATTTTGTTCACGCTTACCCGGAGTAGTCTGGAGATTTAGTGAGAAGCCCTCCACCTGCCCATCAACAGACTTCTCCTGTTACTTCAGTATATCACAAAGTAAATAAATTATTTATGTTAATATTTGACGTATTTTAATATATTAAGTAAGTTAATTAACTTTCTATTGATTTGTAGGGAGACGGAATGTATACCCACTTTTCACACCACCACTACCAGGTATATCAACAACACTTCCGTGCAACACAACACGAGAATCGAGCTTCACCTTCTCCGTATACTCGGTGAGTTTTACTTTGATTTATTATTTAAGTATTAAGTTAAAGTTAAGTTTACACATTACAGTGAACAAAATTAGTTTTATCAACCCTTTCGCTACTATGGGTGACTATAGTTACAGCCACGAAACAACACCTACACAACACGACCTCCAAAAAATAGTAATCAAAAAAATATCACAGTCGTTTTTAGGACAAAAGTCTTAAACCGCACGCTTAACGTTCCCAATTTTGGCACAGCGTTCTAGACCTAAACCTCTCCGTCGGAGTACCAGCTCCGACGGTGAGGTTTTTTTAGGTGCGTAATTAAGTTCTCGCTGTTTGTCATTAGATGGCTCCAGCAGTAATGTTGACATTTTAAAATGTCATGAACCAAGCTTTTAGACATATGGTAAACAAACCGCTCTTGACACGTTAGTGATTTTATTGTGGTCTCATATACTTTGTGTGAAAAGGTCTGATTTGATGCCAAATAAATGTGTCAAATTTGTGGGAAGTGTTACTTTTTTATTTTATTAAAAAAAACGGCGGTTGAAGCACATCGCGAGTTAAAAAAGTTTACGAAAATGATGCTTTAAGTGTAACAACGTGCCGTGATTGGTTCCGTCGCTTTAAAGACGGTAATTTCGATGTTGCCGGCTGTCCGCGTGAAGGAAGGCCAAAAACGTTCGAAGAAGCTGAATTGGAGAAATTCCTCGATGTAACAACTTGCTTCAGTATTAGGAGTTATCCGCCAAGCCATATCTAAACAATTGTATGCGTTGGAAATGATTCAAAAGTTGTTTATTATTTAAAGCCAAGGAACGTTGAGCGTCGTTTTTTCGCCTGTGAACAACTGCTCCAGCGACAAAAAAGGAAGAGTTTCCTTTATCGCATCGTGACGGGTGATGAACAATGGATTCATTACAGCAATCCAAAAAAAAGAAAGTCATGGGGACTAACCCGGTCATATGCTTCTACGTCGTCGGCTCGGCCAAATATACACGCTATAAAGGTTATGCTGTGTATTTGGTGGGACCAGGTCGGTGTTGTTTATTATGAGCTGTTGAAACAAAACGAAACCATTACTGGGGAACGACGCAATCGATTCGAGTCGCACGATCAATTGACGCGACTGGGTCGAACACTGCGAAAAACTGCCATAATACGAGCAAAAGGCACGAAAATGTGATTCTACTTTGACAACGCTCGGCCTCATGTTACCAAACCCCTTAAAACCTACATGGAAACGCTCAAATGGGAAGTCCTACCCCACCCGCATATTCCCCAGATATTGCGCTGTCCGATTATTACTTGTTTCGTTCGATGGCACATGATTCTGCTGATAGCAGTTCCGCTCATATGAAGACATCGAGAAATGGCTTGATTCGTGGATAGTCTCAAAAGACCAACATTTTTATTGTTAACGGTATTTGAGCTCTGCAAGAAGGTTGGGCAAAATTTGTAGCTAGTGATGGGCAATACTTTGAATACTATATATGTAAGCATTTTTGCACAATTAAGTTGTATTTTTATAAAAAAAGTGAGGACTTAGTTGCGCATGATTTAGTTTAAAAATACTTTTATAACAATTTAATAGTTTTATTGCATATTTATATAATTTTACATATGTACGATCATTCGTAAGTAGTCGTTAAAAGTCACCGGAATTGGGTGACATTTCGGCGATTCATTTTTATTTATATAGATTGTTTTTGCAGGTCGCTGGAAGCGGAGGGGTGTGAGGCACCGTCGCCACCGCTTGAACTGCGACGGCCGCCGTCTGCGCGCGTTCCGCGCCCCACCCACTCTCCCGCGTCTACTGAACGCATACTACGTATGTTTCCACCTTCCATCCGTTCTGACATATTATTTACATTTTAGACGATCTTAACAATGCAAAAGCTTAATCTTAATAATAAATATATATATGACTCAAGAAATTGACTTAAGTAATTGACTCATTCTAATTAAATTCTAGCAACATCCCTGAAAACTTCGATAATTTAAAAAAAAACTTAAGTCATCAGGTCCATATTTTAATATTACACATTCGTGCTCAGATTAATCTCTATCATATAAAAGTGTATATAGCGTCTTCTCTGATTTATCAAGTTAACGGTTTTTTAAGATGTTTTCCATAAGAACCTTTTATAAAGTACATATTAGGAAACAGATGAATGAAATCCGTAAAGTCTCTCTCAAGTTTTGGCGTGACCAAGGGACATAGGGATTCATTTTTATATATTTGGTGTACACAGTGTGCAAGACGAATTGCGTCCGTTCGCCACCACTGCAGCCGCTGCAGCCGTTGCAGTCGTTGCCCCGACCACCTCCCGCGCACGCAGCTCATTCGGTGCAAGGCTTGGGCGCCCACAGCACACAGGCCGTGCACGCTTCACGACTACCGTCTGCACTACCGCCTCTAGCCGCGCATGGCCCGCCGCATGCTTCTCAAGTGCCGCGGGAGGCCGATTCACTGCAGATGTTGCTGAGAGTAAGTTCTAAAAACTAATAATAGTAATTCCGTGAAAAATATAATTTCACATAATTTATAAGTAGATTTTACGTATACATTTAAACAGTAATTTGTAAATTACTTAAAACAAGGAAGACATGTGACAAGTATTTAGTCGGCATAACACAAGTTTATTCTGTAATTATTAGGTGTACAAATAAGTTTCCGCGGTTTGTCAAAAGATGGCCCCACCAGAAGGTTATGGAGAAATTGTCAGATGTAAAACGTAATATCCCAAGTTTAGTCATCTAGCAACACCATAACCTTAAAGTACTAGTGATTCCGTATCAGCATCACGTAATTTTTTTCGTGCAAAAATGTCAAGTTTTATTCCGAATAAGCATCATTTGCGGGAACTTTTGATTTACTTCTTTAATGTGAAAAAATCTGCAGCTGAGGCGCATCGATTGCTTCTAGAAGCATATGGTGAAGCTGCTTTAAGTGAGAGAAGTTGTCAGGAATGGTTTCAAAAGTTTAAGAACGGTGAGTTTGACGTTAAAGACAAAGAACGCAGTGGAAGGCCGAAAGTGTACGAAGACATGGAATTAGAAGTACTATTGGAGGAAGATTCGTCCCAAACGCAAAAAGAACTTGCACTTACTCTACAAGTGACTCAACAAGCAATTTCACATCGTTTAAAATCGTTAGGAATGATTCAAAAACAAGGAAATTGGGTTCCATATGAACTAAAGCCGAGAGACGTTGAACGCCGATTATGCATGAGTGAAATGCTGTTTGCCAGGAATAAAAAAAAGAGTTTTTTGCATCGTATAGTCACTGGTGACGAAAAATGGATTCACTACGATAATCCAAAGAAGAGAAAGTCATGGGTTAAGCCCGGCGAACCATCAACATCGACAGCTAAGCCGAATATTCATGGAAAAAACTCATGCTGTGTATTTGGTGGGATCAGCTTGGTGTCGTGTATTATGAATTGCTGAAACCAAGCGAAACCATTACTGGAGCTCTCTACCGAACACAATTGATGAGATTGAGTCGGGCACTTAAGGAAAAACGCGCCCATTACTACTCCAGACACGACAAAATTATTCTTTTACACGATAATGCTCGTCCACATGTTGCGGCGCCGGTAAAAACATACTTGGAAACACTCAACTGGGAAGTTTTACCCCACCCGCCGTATTCACCAGACTTAGCCCCTTCTGATTATCACCTGTTCCGGTCGATGGCACATGGTCTGTCTGAGCAGCGCTTCACATCATATGAAGACACCAAAAATTGGGTAGATTTGTGGATAGCGTCAAAAGATGAAGAGTTTTTTCGACGGGGTATCCGAATGTTGCCAGAAAGATGGGGAAAAGTAGTGGCAAATGATGGAAAATACTTTGAATAAAACGTAATGTACTTTTCCTTTACAATAAATTCCTAATTTTTTATAAAAAACTGCGGAAACTTATTTGTACACCTAATAATATAATAGGTAATCAAACCAAAGCAGAAATAACTTATTTGGTAATCTTCCATTTGACTATTGAGGTGAATCATTTCTAGCACAAGCACTCTTATTAGCTTAGTTGGAATGGTAAATTACTAGAATACTTGATTTAAGTAATAATAAAAACAATTTGAAATTATATTTTTCATGGAGTTCCTGATTCTGCACACAACTCGTCATATTATTATTGTCAAATCATTGTCAACTTTGTCTACTATACTACAACGGATAACCATGATATGCACTTATATTGATTAAGTATATTATGTAAAAAGATACATTTTAAAAAGAACCTCAGTTTCATTAGTTATTCATCCACCTATTATTTTATAATAGTATGCATTCATTCATTTGAATTAATGGCTTTCAATAGTTGCAGAATAGCACGGATGATTTCGCCAATGTCACGTAGTTTTAACCAAAAACAACACAAACATTTAAAATACGATAAAAGATCTATGATGAGCTCCTCCTATAATGATTGTTTCTGACGTACCATTTTATGTACCACCCATGATATTTCTTTACAGTATATTTTGAAAAATATGTAAATGTTTTATTTAATTGTATATAATGTATATATTTTTTTAATTGTAACTTAACTTTTTAATTGTAATTTACTGAAATCATAATAATTGAAGCGATCAATGTTCAAACGAAACTTATCCTTTCCTATTATTTGATGAAAAAAAGGGCAAATAGACAATCATTATTTTAAGAGACAAAACTAGTTGTATACGTATTTTGGCGTCATCTATTGGCAGATTATGTAAGAATAATGTTGGCTTATATAAAATAATTTTAATAATATTTATAGAAAATTAATTATTTAGAATCTAAAATTTATATAAAAATGTAATTTGAATATGGAAGATTAGGAATTATTTTGGAGTAATAATTTTATTTTTTTTGTTAAAAAAGACATTGTTGCTATATTGGAGCAAATGTATTTATTAGGTTGGTGAATATGAAATGTCGGATTTTTTTACATACAAACGTTTGTCTTCCTGTTTTCGTTATACTTTTGTTTTTGGCATAACCTCGTTTATAGTCATACTGTCCATTGCCAGAGTCACATTTTAAGAAAGGAAATTTTCTCGAAAGTGTTCCCTTTTGTTATTTGATTTGAATTTTGTTTATTTTTTATATATATTCACGCCGATCCCCCGCAGGGGTCGGCAGCGACCACAGAGCTCTATCCGCTACGATCCCGGCACATCCTCCCCGCCTTCTCCACACTCCAAATTTTCAGATTCATTGTTCCATGTGTCTTTGTACCCCTGCTTGATTTTGTGTATAAAAGTCGAAACTCAGTCGGGGGTGACTCATTCTAATTCAAACCGCCGACGAAACCGAAATATACGATATGATATTGTTGCAGCGGTACCCGGTACTATGGCAGGGGCTTCTGGCGCTAAAGAACGACGCGGCAGCGGTGCAGATGCACTTTGTGGGCGGCAACCCGGTCGTGGCTTCCAACACGCTGTCCGACGGTTGTACCGCACTGTTGCGTATTGCGCAGCGCATGCGACTCGAGCCTGTACAGCTCGATCAGGTGCACAGAAAGATGAAGGTGGGTGCTGTTTTGGATATATTTAACTCTTTCGCTCCGACGGGCGTATATAATATGCGCCCACGAAAAATGTGTTCTTACCTTGTTCTTCATCTAAAATACATTTACTTAATCTCACATCCCTAACCCTTGTATTAAAAGAATAATGGGAGGTGTCATCCCTTAGCGAAACAATTTTTTCTCAGTACTTATTGAAGATATTTTGATGAAAATGAAACTGTACATGATTATCGATAAACTAATTATAATATATTTTTTTAGAATTTTTGCAATTTCGAAACAATAAAAAACAAGATTGAGAAATTAACAATAATTTCAAGTCTAGACCACTGAAAATCAAGGTCTTTACTTAATTAGCATTAATATTGCACCTTCCAAAATCACTAAAAATTTTAATTATTTGTGAATATTATCGTGTCATATCGTTATTCTTGATATTTAAATGAGAAGTTATGATTAATCCGTCCATTGTCATGTCATTACACACCCTACATAAACTGACAATATTTAAGGGAAATTTTTATTTTATTTTTATGTTTTTTGACATTAAGACTAAAGGGCTGGCGAAAACGAGGCGCTTTTGATTCAAGTAGGTCTGATCACGGTCCGACTCATCGTGTCGAAGCGATAAGTGAAATTTTGTCTCGTTAGTCGACGCGATTGACCTCAACGGAATGTAAAGTTAACTAATTTTAAATACTTTTTAAAGATTTAGCAGTATTGTGTGTCGAGCACATAAAGCTCGAGAAAAAAAACAGAACCGAGAAACTGGGTACTTAAATTTTCAGCTAACCTAAGAATGTTTTTGTCTTATAGTTTCAACAATCAATTTCTTCTTTGTTTTGAGCTGATGAATTTGAGCTTGAAACGACGTTTGCTTTTAATATTTAAAAAAAAAACTATTGTTATTTAGTTGGAAAACGAGCACTGCATATTGCTGGCGTTGCCATGCGGGCGGGATCACATGGACGTACTCCAGCAGTCCAATAACCTCACCAACGGTTTTATCACATATCTGCAGTGCAAGCAGGCCGCTGGAATCGTCAACGTCGCGCCGCCCGGACACCATCAGGTAATTCTCCACAGCACAACTTATACATATTGTCACGCCTGTTTCCCGTAGAGGTAGGCAGACACCTTAGATTTACATCTGCTGCGATCTCGGCATACTTTCCGTGCTTCTTCCACACTCATCACTTTCCTCATGAAAGCTCGTCGGTTAAGGGTACTCTTGACCTGGCTTTTCCTACAAACTTCGGCAATTCGGTCAAATTGTGTTTTCCTTGGTCTTCCCCTACTGACCCTTCCATCCACATCCGCAACGTAAATTTCTTTTGCCAGTTGTCTTTTATCCTCTCTATGTGCCCAAACCATCTACGCATCAAATTTATGTAGGTGAAAAAATTTTGAATAGGACGTGATGTGACTAAGTTACGCGACCTCGTTTCGCGTAACTCGTTCGTGAAACGAGGTCGTTTCGCATCTCAACGAAATCTGGTCCATAAATGTCGATTTTACCTTTGTGTGGCGGCCATGTGTTTGCATTTGTCAACATTTGTTGTTTTACGGTTCACGGTGCCATCGAGCAACTTTTTACCAAGTTCAGATTTTCAAGGTTTGGATATAATTCCAGTGCCTCAAGCTCTATTCGAAAATTTCCTTAGAATAAACTTATCCTTCATATCTTATGCACCCCTTTGCAAATGAACCCCTTTTTGATTTTGATCGATAATTACATCATCCTGCATTTTTATGACTTAAAACAAGATACTTTTGTGTGTATTGTAACGGCAGAAAAAGCAATAAGTGCTAGTAGAATTATAACACTGCTGGAAGAGGAGTGTAGCTAATGTTACGTCTCACAGCGGTTAAACGTGAGTCGTTCAACCGTCTGAAGAACCTGGGCTCTATACCAAGAGACAGGTTCCGTTTTGAGAAGGCAAGGTTCTGGTAAAAAACGTTGCACACAACCATGAGACGACCGCTTTTTAGTGACTCGGACAGATGTAGGGCTCGTTAAGAAGCTGGATATTTGGGTCCCGCGCGATTTGAAAGAAGTTCATCTGACAAAACGTATCACCGCTTGCAATTTTTTGCTTAAACGCATTGAATTCAATCCGTTTTTATACGAATGAAATTTTCAAGTTGTTAGAGAGATGGCAAAAAAAAAACTTATTTCATTGAACAAATCGGCAATTACTTAGTTGCCAACCTAATAGTGTTGTCAACAAATCAAAATCATAAGTTTATTATTTATACACTTAACTGTAGTATTTGCCCATAGATACACTGATAATTAAATAAATACTAATCATTAACAAGTCAAAATCAACAAACATTTACAGTAAAAATGTAAAAATGAAAAAAAAAAACAAAAAAAGATAAGCGCGTTTATTATGTGTGATTGTTTTTCTTACCTTAATATAGCGGTGTCAAGTTCAAACAAATAAGATTTTATTTCTTATTTTTGTAATAAACGATATTATCACTTGCGTGAGTAATTCGTGTGTAATAATCTGTAATAACAATACTTACTATGTAAAATGTACTATGTAAAATGTAATGTATTTATGGTATGTAAGTTGTAATAATCCTTAAACGGTAATAATATATTATTTGCAGGCTGTTTACACGGTCCACATTTTCCCATCGTGCGACTTCGCCAATGAGAATTTGAACCGTATTGCACCAGACCTAATGCATCGTGTGGCCGATATCGCTCACTTGCTCGTCGTAATCGCTACCGTATGAAGTCTACAGTATTGTATGACGTGACCACTTGATTAAAAACCAGGTGACGAGCCATCGTAATTGCAGCACACCATTGGATGAATACGTTGCTGCCAACCGTCTTATGTACACTATCGCTTCATGTTAAAAGAAAAGATGATCTTTAGCATTTATTCAATCTATTGACTATTATTTCTACTGACCAGTTCTACATATGAATTAAACCAGAAGACTATCATCAATGAAGTAAACGAATTTGTTATCACGAAGTTCCCATGATATATAGAATAAGACTTTGTAATTTAGTAATTATTTTTGGTTTTAAGTAATAATTACGACTAAAAATTCTCTTGAAAATTTTATATATAATTGGAATTAAAATCTCGGATGTGACTATATAATTGGTGTTACAGACTCTTAACTGATTATTTTGATTATGCATTGTAAATATGGCCAGGTTGTGAAAGTTCATTTAGTTTCTTACGTTAGTTATTGATCGACCTGGTGAAGGGCCGCTGTAGAAACGTTTGAATTGCGACATAAACTTGGTCGAAAACAACCGTGGACGCGACGTTGGTAGCACTTGTATAATGCACCACGACCACGGGGCGGGGCGTGTTGTCGGCATTTCGTTTCGTTTCGTTTCGTTTCGTATCGTAATTAAGCCGCGTCATTTGTATTTAAGTGTTAGGTGATAAGATATAGCTTTGTAAAATACTTTTGTTATGGTTGACAGGGCTCGACCTTATTCGGAGTTTAAATTTATAAAAGTACGATAAAACAAAGTCAGTTATAAAATTATATTTAATTTTGGGTTCCGATAAGATGAGTGGCGATCTATCGAGCATTTTTAATTATTAGTGTAAATTGTTATTTTGTTTTAAGCCCCCTAGGTTTAAACTAATTTAAATTTTTGTAAATATCGAATCTATGCTAAAGTCGATTTATTCTTAGACATTACGGTAGGTATTGGAAACGATAACTGGGTCGTATGATAACTGTTAATTTGTAAAAAAATATAGTAGTTAAAAAGAATATTCATAAGGGAAAATACACGTGGAAAATAAACTGTGATTCTGATTTTTAAAAGTAGTCTTTAGGTAGTCTTATGGAGAATAAAGTGCAATGCGTGTGTGAAAGAACGCTAGAGCGGCGTCGCATGGTGTGTGTGTATGTGTAGTGCGCGCGTTAAGTAAGTTGATATCGTTTAGTAGAGTGCGAAATACATCTTTTGTATGTTCGGCCTGTTTAAAACCTCCAATACAAAAATTTACTTGAATATTAATAAGTATAACAACTCGACATTGAACATCCGAACATAAAATTTTATTGCAGTAATTAAGAGAGATTTTTACGACGTACTTCCAAATTCCCATGTTTCTACAGTTTTACATTTTGTAAGGAAGACATGGTTTGTGTGATGCAGGATAGTGTAACTTATGTTTTGAATGCACGCCCCTCGTAGCTTACTATGCCATCTTAAATTGTATAAAGCAATCGATAGTTTAGCATAATTTTGTTAAAGAATATGTGACCGATAGCTTTAATACCAATCATACCACATGCATAGGTTTTCATTCCAAATACCGACCGCCTTTTGTATTAACTATTTTGTTTTATCATTAAAATTATAAACTTAGCAATTATGGAAGCGGCGCCGCTTGGAATTTTCCTTGTATTCATTTCTCACTACCGCATTATAACTTATTTCATTTTCTAGACTTTCCACTGACAACAGTATATCCACTAAATGTTCGGTTAAGATATCATTATAATGTCATTGTTTTACCTGTTATCAATATCTTCAAACTAACAATATTGTACTTCTCATAAATGTCTGCATTGCGATCACCTAACTTACGCCACTCGAAATTAGTCACCATGGGTTCACAAGTAACCGGTCTCACGCGCGAGCTGTTACAAATAATCGGTACCTTATGTTGTATAGTGGTTAGATAGGTGTGGTGTAACGTGTCACGTCGCACGTAAAACAAAGTACAAAATATTTTTATGAATTATATTTGTGTGTCTATATTATGTACACACACACAGTATGTATGTATATATATATATATATATATATATATATATATATATATATATATATATATATATATATATATATATATACACACATACATACATATATGCATATATTTAGAGAGAGAAACAACTGCAGTAACAATTATGTACGTATATACATCTATATTCTTTTTAGGATTTAATGTGTAGGTGTATGAAAAACCTTTTTTGTCATGTTTCCGTCGCAAACAATTCTCAATTTAGCTAAACAGTAACGACTCGTCACTTCGTCCATTAATTTTAACATAATTTTATTGCTACGATGGATATGAATGCCCAAATGTACATTTAATATTTATTCTTATTGAAGTCCTTATGAAGGAAATCCAGTGTAAATATATCTTATAGAACATAGCGATCCATTAGCTTTGATATTGCAAAATAAATGAGTATTAAAATAAAATAAATGAAAAATTTATATGATATATTTATTGCGGTCAACATTACACTGTTTCCGAATTATTGAACAAGCATGTAGTTATTCTTCGATAGTGGGAAGAAAGTGTTGATTTACGTAGATAGTGGACCACTAATCTGTGTAATAAACATTCGTATATTTTATGCCATCTAAAATGTCAATTATTATGTCATTTAAATGTTTTCCTAAATAGTTCTGTGGGCAAATATATCGCTGTTCGTGATTAAGAACTGATTTTGTTGTGTTGTTTACAGACAGTTTCAGTCGTAAGTTAGTACAGACAAAAGCTTTAAATGATTTGTGACGTGAGAAGTATAATATGGTTTTGTTTTCTACAATGCTCTAATCGCAAAATTTGATTGAATGTACCACATTGTAGGGTCCTACATCATTGGGGTTAGGACATCTTATTGTTGCAAATTTAAATAGAGAAGTCATTGTAGTGTTGGGACGATTGAAATTCGGCTATAGAGAGTGACACTACTGCGAGATTCTCGTTGACGTGGCCAATGCCGGTGTGCGAGCGAGTAAATAGTGTTTTAAATATTTGTAAAATTAACATTTGATCTCAAGTGTGCAGCAAAAGTGAAGTGAACGGGTAGACTGTAAAATCGCATTGACCACATCCACGCACCCGCACGTTTTGTTTTGATTTTATAACTAACAGAGTGTAAGTATATAAAAATATTGTGATCATATTTCTATTATAAGTTTAAATGCTAAGATCTAGATATAAATGTATATTTTGTACATAGTGAAAATAGTATTGTATCTTTACTTCCCTTATCCAAAAACCCAGACTCCTGCGTGTTATGTACCTCCTACCTACCAATACTATTAAAAAAATATTACATAAAAGTAGTTTTATTCAAAAAAATCATTCTAACTTTATTTTCGGTTTGCACCAAGTTGTGTAAAAGTAGAAAATGTATTAGGTGTACAAATAAGTTTCCGCGGTTTGTCAAAAGATGGCCCCACCAGAAGGTTATGGAGAAATTGTCAGATGTAAAACGTAATATCCCAAGTTTAGTCATCTGGCAACACCATAACCTTAAAGTACTAGTGATTCCGTATCAGCATCACGTAATTTTTTTCGTGCAAAAATGTCAAGTTTTATTCCGAATAAGCATCATTTGCGGGAACTTTTGATTTACTTCTTTAATGTGGAAAAATCTGCAGCTGAGGCGCATCGATTGCTTCTAGAAGCATATGGTGAAGCTGCTTTAAGTGAGAGAAGTTGTCAGGAATGGTTTCAAAAGTTTAAGAACGGTGAGTTTGACGTTAAAGACAAAGAACGCAGTGGAAGGCCGAAAGTGTACGAAGACATGGAATTAGAAGTACTATTGGAGGAAGATTCGTCCCAAACGCAAAAAGAACTTGCACTTACTCTACAAGTGACTCAACAAGCAATTTCACATCGTTTAAAATCGTTAGGAATGATTCAAAAACAAGGAAATTGGGTTCCATATGAACTAAAGCCGAGAGACGTTGAACGCCGATTATGCATGAGTGAAATGCTGCTTGCCAGGAATAAAAAAAGAGTTTTTTGCATCGTATAGTCACTGGTGACGAAAAATGGATTCACTACGATAATCCAAAGAAGAGAAAGTCATGGGTTAAGCCCGGCGAACCATCAACATCGACAGCTAAGCCGAATATTCATGGAAAAAAACTCATGCTGTGTATTTGGTGGGATCAGCTTGGTGTCGTGTATTATGAATTGCTGAAACCAAGCGAAACCATTACTGGAGCTCTCTACCGAACACAATTGATGAGATTGAGTCGGGCACTTAAGGAAAAACGCGCCCATTACTACTCCAGACACGACAAAATTATTCTTTTACACGATAATGCTCGTCCACATGTTGCGGCGCCGGTAAAAACATACTTGGAAACACTCAACTGGGAAGTTTTACCCCACCCGCCGTATTCACCAGACTTAGCCCCTTCTGATTATCACCTGTTCCGGTCGATGGCACATGGTCTGTCTGAGCAGCGCTTCACATCATATGAAGACACCAAAAATTGGGTAGATTTGTGGATAGCGTCAAAAGATGAAGAGTTTTTTCGACGGGGTATCCGAATGTTGCCAGAAAGATGGGGAAAAGTAGTGGCAAATGATGGAAAATACTTTGAATAAAACGTAATGTACTTTTCCTTTACAATAAATTCCTAATTTTTTATAAAAAACTGCGGAAACTTATTTTTACACCTAATAACTTAGTAATATCAGTAAATGAACATATAAAATTCATATTAAACAACAACAAAAAAACAGCAAAATTTTATATTTAAAGAGATCTATTATATTTAATATGAAATTGCTGTTTTAGCGTATTGGCCGGGTATTTCAGAGTAAAACTTTTTTTTCGTATGTAAAATATTCTAAATTTTACAAAAATATTATATTTGGCTGATCGATTTTCAATTGTTTTTATATTTAGCTTTTAAAACAGCCAGCAAATACAAATACGAGTTCCGACGTCAGAGTAATGTAGTAGAAACTATTCGTAATGTCATTTGGAGACAATTACGGCTTGCCGTGTGTTTAACTGCTTTCGTAGTAGAAATTTTCATTTGGTGAATGAACCACGAGGAAGGAGGAACAGCCACTAAAGTAAACGATATGATGAATTGAAGGTGATGATGGCAGCCGATCCGTATTAAACTACAAAGGAATTGCTACATGGTTTAACGTTAGCATACCCACAATAATGCTCCACATAACGCTCAAGAAGCAGTTTTAAAGAGATCTGCAGGTAGGAACAATCCATCTATTTTTTTCTGCGATTTGGACAATTTTTTACATGGATGAAAACTTCTCGGGAATCGGTAAAAATTGCCTTCATACAGTTTGTGGAGTCTATAGCAACGGTTTATAATGATTTTCCAATCAGATGGCATTTATGGACAACACGGGTTTATATTTTGACTAAACAAATATGTGTTATCCTACAAAAAAGTTTTAATTTTTTAGTACGAAACTGCAATTTCATACTTTAGCCCCTAATGTAAAGGCGATTAAGTAAGGTGAGAGGTGAGTATTACTGCTAAGTGCCATATTTGTCAAAAGGGTCTGAAGGCTTCCAGAAGATAAGAACTTTAACCCTCGTTTTTCCTCTATTAGCCGGAGAAGGTAAACACGAGTTAAAGGGCGTCTTAGACATCGCTTGCACATTCAAGGTTTCACTTCGGTGACTCAAGCAATATCTTAAGTATACAATTTATCAGATGTGCCAGTCAAAATGCCAAATGGTGATATTGGCTTCGAATTAGGACCCAATCATTTAACACTAAGAACCTATTCATCTTCCATTTAATGCGATGTAGGGACGCTACATCGAACCATCGAAATTGAGTAAAGAAAAGTAAAATTATTAAAATAGGCCTCCAGTCTTCGTATAGTATTACATGGGAAATCTGCAGTTATTCGTCGATTATGGATAAATTTCCCATTATAGGACGAAAAATGAAGCTAGTCCATCTATTGCTAATGAATTATGGGAAATATTTCAGGAGCAATATATATCCATACAGTTCTACATTACTATCCAAACACTTAATACTTGTGAACGTTTGCGTTAATAATTAAGTAGATAAATACTGTACATTATAAATAGTATTTAAATCATTGACATTCGCAAACAAGGTCATTATTTTTGGGCGATATCATAAAAACTGTAATTTATCATGATTATAAGATTATAATTACAACGGCAGAGCACGAGCCACAACTTGGTACCTTGTCGTTATCGGCATACATAACATTTATAAAAAGAGGAGACGGAAGTTTGCATAAAGGACAATTAGTTCCACCTTAAGAAACAATACAAAACTATGAATGAGCTTTATTTTTGCATTGAAAATGCGCAAAAATACACAAAATAAATGTAAAGGAAGCTTAACTATAAAAGTTGGTACTTAGGTAGAAGTATGTAGAAAGTTTCCAAACGTAAGCTTTTTGATATCTTATTACACATATTTGTCAACTGACCTGCTTTTAGTCTGCTGCCTGCTTCTCGTCAAAAAATAGAAACACTTCAGATATTAAATCTGAGTCATTGGGCAAATAGCTGTGCCCACTTACCAAAAACTTAAGACAGTTTTAATATTTTTGTTTTGCCGGGCACATAAATCCGAATATGTTATTATTTTTTCAAAGTTTGTAGCGTAAGTCTTTATGTACTTTATGAGGCAAGATAAAATTTTTAAAGACCCACGAGATCCTTTATTTTCTGGCCAAACAAATAAAAAGCATTGATGCATGGCAAGAAAACTACGATTACATTAGAGTATGGAGTTAATCAAATTGGCTTCTGAAATAAATTACTTATTTTTCAGTGGCCAAGAAATTTTGCCGTTTAATGATGTTAATCTTTATTATTCCGGAAAGTTATTATAAATATAAAAAGTTATGACTATACCGAGTGCTTTAACACATAAATTTAAGATTTTTCAAAAAGTGGAGTAAATCGATGTGTATACTGAATGGCTCATATATACATAGTATTTTTCTCAGGTAAGAAGTTAAGTACATTAACCACTGAGCCAAACAGTCATCGCGTAGATATAAATAAATCATTATCATCAATCAGTATTCGGCAGTTTGCTGCTGAACATAAGCCTCCCTAAAACAACAAACAATAATTTCAAATCATGATTTTTTACTTTCTTCAAATCTAGTAGACTCTACGGAAGACAACCGAAAAGTGACCGAAGAGAAACCACTTTTCGGTTGTCTTCCGTAGAGTCTACTATACCTGAATATGCCTCGTGTTGGGGCGAAGCACGTGTCGTGTACAAGATGGAAAAGTGATAGTGTGTGTTTGGCGTTGTGTATAGTGGTTGGTGGGTGGAGAGTTGATGGCCGTTTTTCGGTAAGTTTTTGGTTTAAGTTCCAAATAAATCCACTAAACCCAACGGAAAAACACACATTATTAATTTTCTGTTATCGTTTTGCTTGTCGCGGATCTTAGCTAAGTGAAACTTTTGACTGTCCATATAGTGATGGATTTCCGTAAAGTAACGCCTGACTCCATTAATAATCCATTGATAATTATCCTTTGAGTAATTGCATTTGTTATATTAAAAGTATAAAATAAAAAGATAGAAGGTATATATAAGATAAGAAAAACATTGTAGTTTAAAGTAATTTTAAGTCAACACTTGCTGTAATTAACTTTGTTAGCAATGAGTAAATAACGAATCTTTTTTCTCAATTACCGAACTAGTAAATTAGGTAGCGATGTCTTTCTAAATATTTCAAAATTTTGATGGTGGCCAAAATGAATTGTGTGTAATTGTTCGAAAGCGGGCTGCATAAATACTAGCCATTGATAATTTCTGAGTTTCTTAACTGTGCTTATTAGCCCGCTGCAATAAATGTAATGATATTATAACGTTTGCTATCCAGGCTAGCCATTATTGTGCATACGCTGATTAATAAACAAGATAAGGTCCTGAGATTACGACTCTGATTATATTCCCCCGTCCCTAAGTAACATTGATAAACTCTATGAAGCTGACCGACTCAGGTTTAATCGTCTATGTTTATGTGTAAAATTTGATGGAAATGGTCACTAAAATGACAAATTTGTTACCTACTTGAATACTTAATGCACCTACAACACTTTAGTGTTTATTACCTATTTCCTTTTTATAAATAATATAAACGTCTGCAACTTTATTGCCTTTCTCAATCTTAAATATTATTATTTTTAAATAGAATTATTTAAAATAATATTTGTCCTGATACTGTACCTATTTTGCTATTGCTGGTTTTTTGAAAAAAAAAAGAAAGTGTTTGGGGTCATATTTGGACTATGAGGTCACTTAATTACTATGACTACGATACGATAATACATTCACGATAGTAATTGATTGACGCAGTGTTCATGATACAGACAATTGGTAGGATAAACCTGAGAGTAATTGCTCTCTGACAGTGATTACCCGCTTTAACACAAACACTGTCAGGTGTTAAACCTTGTTTCATTCTAATTCTATTATAATTCGCTAGATGGTACTGTGACTCATGTGTACTATATATATATATATATATATATATATATATATATATATATATATATATATATATATATATATATATATATATATATATATATATATATTAGGTGTACAAATAAGTTTCCGCGGTTTGTCAAAAGATGGCCCCACCAGAAGGTTATGGAGAAATTGTCAGATGTAAAACGTAATATCCCAAGTTTAGTCATCTGGCAACACCATAACCTTAAAGTACTAGTGATTCCGTATCAGCATCACGTAATTTTTTTCGTGCAAAAATGTCAAGTTTTATTCCGAATAAGCATCATTTGCGGGAACTTTTGATTTACTTCTTTAATGTGGAAAAATCTGCAGCTGAGGCGCATCGATTGCTTCTAGAAGCATATGGTGAAGCTGCTTTAAGTGAGAGAAGTTGTCAGGAATGGTTTCAAAAGTTTAAGAACGGTGAGTTTGACGTTAAAGACAAAGAACGCAGTGGAAGGCCGAAAGTGTACGAAGACATGGAATTAGAAGTACTATTGGAGGAAGATTCGTCCCAAACGCAAAAAGAACTTGCACTTACTCTACAAGTGACTCAACAAGCAATTTCACATCGTTTAAAATCGTTAGGAATGATTCAAAAACAAGGAAATTGGGTTCCATATGAACTAAAGCCGAGAGACGTTGAACGCCGATTATGCATGAGTGAAATGCTGCTTGCCAGGAATAAAAAAAGTTTTTTGCATCGTATAGTCACTGGTGACGAAAAATGGATTCACTACGATAATCCAAAGAAGAGAAAGTCATGGGTTAAGCCCGGCGAACCATCAACATCGACAGCTAAGCCGAATATTCATGGAAAAAAACTCATGCTGTGTATTTGGTGGGATCAGCTTGGTGTCGTGTATTATGAATTGCTGAAACCAAGCGAAACCATTACTGGAGCTCTCTACCGAACACAATTGATGAGATTGAGTCGGGCACTTAAGGAAAAACGCGCCCATTACTACTTCAGACACGACAAAATTATTCTTTTACACGATAATGCTCGTCCACATGTTGCGGCGCCGGTAAAAACATACTTGGAAACACTCAACTGGGAAGTTTTACCCCACCCGCCGTATTCACCAGACTTAGCCCCTTCTGATTATCACCTGTTCCGGTCGATGGCACATGGTCTGTCTGAGCAGCGCTTCACATCATATGAAGACACCAAAAATTGGGTAGATTTGTGGATAGCGTCAAAAGATGAAGAGTTTTTTCGACGGGGTATCCGAATGTTGCCAGAAAGATGGGGAAAAGTAGTGGCAAATGATGGAAAATACTTTGAATAAAACGTAATGTACTTTTCCTTTACAATAAATTCCTAATTTTTTATAAAAAACTGCGGAAACTTATTTGTACACCTAATATATATATATATATATATATATATATATATATATATATATATATATATATATATATATATATATATATATATATATATATGTATACATATGTATATATATACATTCATGCCTATCCCCCGCAGGGGTTGGCAGAGACCACAGAGCTCTGTCCGCTACTATTCATCCCAGCGAAACGGCTCTCCATTGGTCGCTTCTCGCTTTCGTGAGAATCAGGACGTGACGGGTGGCAAACCACGTCGCCGTCATTTTCAACAAATTAGGTATATTAAATTCGTCTTAGTGAATCCCTTAGGGATTCATGTGTACTAGATAGTAGATATAAAATTTTAAAAATGGCAACACCTAAATGAAAGGACAATAATTGCAGATTTTTTTGAAGACAGTTGAATGTACTACTCAGACAGGTAACTATTTTAATTTTCGTGAGAATTTTTTTAATAAAATTTAATTGCTTAAACGTTATTTTTTAACATTTTATTTGATTTCCACTATCTTAATTCTTCTTCTTTTCTTTGATGGCAACTAGTTACAATTATTATGCCATTATCAAGTAAAATATGTTAACATCAAATATCTTGAAATAAAACTAGTCAACTTATCACGTTGCGTCTTGGTATAATGGTGGCCATATTACCAAAAGCTATGGATTTTTTCAAACAACTTAAAAAGTCACGATATACTCATTTATTTCATACCAATTCACTTATACGCCTTAATCGAACTAAATTGTATAATACCCCACCATAATTAAACAATATAACTGATAATAATATAAGATTACGAAAATGAAATAAAAACACAAACAACGTCATTAATGTTAGTTGACGGGAAAGGTCCAAACAGTATCTTAGTTTTTAAAGGAAATCTGTGATGAATTTTAATTCCTAACCGTCATATTAGCTGAGGGCAAACACTAAATCTAAATTTGAATTTTTGCAGTTATCGCGCACTACTATACCACAGTTAATTAAAGTTATTCCAAAAAGAATGTTTAATAAAGCGTTGCCTAGTATCCAACGACCTTCATATATTGACAACTTTTGTCCATAGTACAACATATACATCTTTCGCAATCCTTATTTAAATTGTTATTTTTATATCTTCAGTACGCCAAAGTCACCAAAAGTACAATATTATAAAGAAATTTAGTAGAAAGTGATTAAATTTGTCCAAGATGCTAACAAAAGGTTATTTTCAAGGGAAATTGCAGAAAAATACGAGGTAAATTTGTTTTATTTTTTATAGCACATCAGGCAAACGAGCATGCGGTCACCTGGTGTTAGGTGGTCACTGCTACCCATAGTTTGCCGTAATAAATTCTGTATAGTACTCAGAGGGTGATACATCTATGCTCACAGAGATCGAGCTTATTGGAAATCCTGCGGTCGTCGATGATTCGGGACGCTTCCGTCGGATGCGACATTTTATTTGTGCGAATGCTCTCAAAGTAAAGTGATACGGTAAAGGGGCTACGTAAAGTGTATTGTGGAAACGTATCTCACTTTTCTTGATTCATCCTCATAGGTGTTCAATAAGATTCATGTAAGGGTTTTTTTTAGCTATTCCGTAATAGAGATACCGACTTACGGCAGCACTCGGTGTTACTTCCCACTACTTACATAATTATAGCCCTAGCATTATGTCCCAGAACGGCGACAGAATAAACTAATGAACAGATATCAATTGCTTAAAAGGTTCAATTTTGTAGAATTCGCTGACTAAGCCAAGATTGTCGCATTGTCACCGATTAGGCGACGTTTGCGTTCAAAGTGTTATTTATTAAAAAATATCAACTTTCAGTTGTCACAAAGCGAAGTATACAAATAACAAAGTTTCAGTTCATTTATCAGATAAACAATTGAAAATCTAATTTTAAATTTCGAATAATTGTATTTCATTGTAAAAGCCAAACTGCTAATTATTTTTTAATTGAATGAATTCTCGCTTTTTATTTAATTGATTTCAGATATTAATATCTGAAATGTTTTTATTTTTTGACGAGAAGCAGGCAGCAGACTAAAAGCAGGCCACTTGGCAAATATGTGTAATAGATATCAAAAAGCTTACGATTGGAGACTTTTTTTTAAAACTTGCTAATATTAGAAGTGTTACACATAGTTAACATGATGTATGAAATACAACTTCATTATCTTTTATTAAAAAACAGCTTGAACTATATGCATTTTCTCTATATTTCACTGAAAAACTTGAAACAAACATTAAAACCACGGCATTCCAAAATTATTTTATTGCTAAATAATTGATCACTAAAACCACAAAATAACTCATAATAGTCACAGAAGGTCCGCTTCAATTCGATCTCAACCCGAATCAGTCAACTAGATTGTAATCGCGAGTGTGTGCATGTGGAGAGGATACGTTATCAAAAGTATACCTATTTTGTATACTAAGCATAAGTAAACTATGGATACAATAGTTGCATTATTAAAAATTGTCTAAAATTGATTCTTTGATAACCTATCGGTTTAGTAATTATAAAAAAAATCATTCATAGCTTTTCACTAGGATTCCCTTGAACGTTGGTACCATTGTAGACACAATCGATAGAAAAAACTGCCACTCTCGGAATTAATACCTATAGGATACACAAATGCTTACACTTATGTGAATATATGAATCGATCCCATGAAATTTTGTTCGGAAAGCGAAAATTTAGGTCATTTAGTAAAGTTCATTAGCTTTACATTTTTAACAATGTTTTTTATTAACACATAATGGGTTTTTGTTTACACATACCGGAGAAATTGTCGTATTAGAACAATAATTTGTTTTGGATTACGAATTAACAAATATAAATGGTCTTAAAATGTTGTATGTGTTTTTTTGAAAACTATAATAAATTTGATTTTTACCATTATTCATTACAAGTTATATAATAATAATGAAATAGTATTTTATATAATAGTATTTCAACTTTTACAATGACGTAAAGCATATGTTCGCTAGTGAATTATAAGTAATTAGGCGAATTTGGTGTAGTAAATACCAGACAACATTATGAAGTAATTCAACAAATAAAATGTAGATTAAACGTGATTTATGGAAGGGTTTCTATGGAAATGTTCCAAAGTAAATTATCAATCGTAGTTGCAGGTATTTTTTTTTCATTTTTCACTTGTAATCAGATATATTGCTGATCGTTAGTCTATTTTCTTTTTGACTTTAAAGATATCGATGTCAATGATTACAAATTATGATTGAACCACATAAATATGATGTTATTTTTCGGTTTGTACGTTTAGCTCGATGTATTTATTAAAATTTATTACAGCTTATCTTTTGTCTGCGAATGTTTGTGTTTTCGACCGCGTAAGGATCGTCTGTCCCGTGAAAATGAAACTTTAGAACACATAACCGTTCCTTTAATCTTTTCATACGAGTACATTTAAATACATACATTTATCGATTTAAGATATGTATCTTATATCAATCAATAAGTTAATATAATTATTTTTATAAGTCTGAACTAGCCGTGGCGCAATTGTCATGATTAGGTAATTATATTTTAGGACATTTGGAGCGGACCTTTTGTACTTGTTAATTTTGTGCTAACATAGTCTACCTTTAATAAAAGACTAGAATTGCAAAATTTATTCACTTTGCATAATGTTTTCATTAATTACATATTTTAGTGCCTATTTCTTCTTTCGGTTCAGTTAACAGCCTTGTTTCATCATGAGATCAGCGAGCTTGAAGACACGGAGCCAACCAAATACTTCTGAACGATCTGGAGTAATATCCAAAGTTGATTTTGCTAGGGAATTAGCACTAGAATGCGGTCTGTCCGGGGCATTGGTAGAGTGAGTTGGAGATTTTTTGTCCTTTTGATTATCTGACGATTTTGTGACTACTGGTGAAGTCATTCTGAAAAAAAAAAATATACATATATACACACACACACACACATTTACAAAATAGTCATCCATTCCGCGATCTTTTGAAGCTAACAATATTTTTAGCAATGTTACACAATTTGTCAAGAATCAGGTACATATCTACAGCCCTTATCATATGTCAGAGAAACTGCTTACTGTAAATGTAGAACATTTGTTAAACTACGTATGTATAAAACAATGACTTGCTGCCAACAAAGGATCCTTTGCAAGGTGTTGTATAACTAGTTTACGTTTACGTTTAGTACGCTTTTATATTAATAAAAAAGTTAAGAGAAAAAAGAAAAATTGAGAGTTAAGTAAAATATCTCTTGGTTTGTAACATGAATGCATCAACCTGTAGCAGCGGGCTTGTTAGAATCTTATTTAGTATTAGAAATTTAGGAAATGGATGTACAGTTTTATGGTTTCTATCTTGCTTGACATTAATAAAAATCACTATCAATACATTTTGTATTCGGATAAGAGAGACATCTTGTTAAAGAATTTTATCCAACTGTGCCCAATAGGAATTAGTTCACAATCAATTAATGAGAGGTGGGCAAAGTTAATACTACAGTAAACTTCGATAATTGTTATTGCGTACAAAAAATTTATGTCGATAATCGTTAAAGCATTAATCCTTCTTAAATTTAACAAGTTATACATTAAAACTTAACGGTTCGAACTTGAGCATTACTCACATATACATATGTTACAGGTAATGTTTAAACAGCCGTACTACTTGTTATATAATGGGTTTGGCTTTAGTACATAGATTAATTTAAAACAAGTTGTTAGATTAAGTATTTCATGATTTTATAAAGAAAGCACATATACGAGTATATGCAACCAGTGCCAAAATAACAATAAGGTAATGATTATCATTTTGCGTTACCCATTTTCCCTTCATAACCATTAGCATATAAAAATTGTCATTCGACAGCGATAGTTGTTTCGTCCGTTAAATATCTTTTTCGGATAAATGAGACGTTCATCTGTAGTACTAAACTATGTTATATATATATATAGGTAAAAATATGTTAAGTAAACTGTTTGTTCATAATATGAAATAATATAAGCGTGATGACATCAAATCAAGTTTGAATTAACTACGGCTTGTCACAATCAAAATATTCATATATTTAATTTTTAGTTCGGCCCTGCCTGTAACCAACGCTGCCCTTTCTTAAATTCAGCTCCTTGTTACGGCCCTGGAGCACTAGTGTTATGTTTACTTAACCTAGAAATGTAACATCTGTAGTCTATTGACTTTGAGTCCAGCTCAGTCAAATTCGGTCAAATTTTGAGTTCTGTACGAGTCTTTTTCAGTTTGTACTAGTGTAATGTGGCCTTGACATGATGGCGCAGAATGCATACCAAACCATGTCAAAAATAACATATTGGACTTATATTAACAGAAGTTAAGAAAACCGTTAATATTTTTGCAGGAAATTAATGAGTTAACGATGTTCTACTCAGTTTTGCAATCAATCAATACAACAGTTTTTTGTCGGCATATTAGGAACAATATCTGTTAAATCTCCTTTTTTCAAAAAAATACTAGATTTATTTTACAAAATAAAAAGAATAAACACAAGAACTACTGCAAAACCAAGTTTTGTTCCTATGACATGCATATGACGTAATGTTTATTATCACAACCTGCGCATTTACATACTATATTTCATAATGTGTGTATGGGCCAGCTTAGCACTGTGGGCGGTAGATCTCTCATGACCTACTTACGCTTTCATCACATATGTATACCTAACGTAGTAACGAAACGAATACGGTCACATAGATACATATATACCAGTGAATATATCTATATATTACACCATACCTGTGGAAAATAAAAATCAAGGTCAAAGTGTACAACTTCTAAACCGTTTATATTAATATCGCAGTTGCATAACAACATCATTTTAGTATGAATTAGTACCACGCTTTGTTTTTTGTATTATAACTTTGAATCAATTTCACAATTTATTCTTACATAATTTTACTGAAATATATTGTTTATAAGTATTGTCCATTTGAATATTATACTAGTTAAGTTTTTATCCTTAGTCTTTAGCTCAATTAAAGAAAAACAATCACGTTGATAATTTTAATATTTTGAACATTACAGACGCAGTTTATGTAGTTTATTATTTTATTTTGCAATCAAATTATAACAAGATAAAACAATAAGTTGAAAGCATAACAAAACAATGACTTGTATTCAGTTATGAATGTTACTTACTTATAATGTTCTTTAGGTAATATAAGTGAAGCTATTGACAATAAACCAAATTCACAGGTTATCTACTGTTTAAGTAGTTATCTACTATTTAATCTGCTTTAATGTAACCTATTCTCAATATTGCACACACCGCAACACACGTCCGCACGACACAGTAATTTTTATTGCTTTGAAAGAGGAAGCATAACACTTTATTCCTACAGTCTGATTTAGAAAGAATTAATCAGACCTTTAGTACATTTAATAGATTTTTTCTACTTATTTATAATCTTACATAATTATTTCTAAAAATGTAGTCTTTGGGACAAATTGGTTTCCCTTTGAATTTATGAGATTTCAATAGAAGGTTATATAAAAAAATAATAAAAAACGGCGATATTGGAAAAATACTAATAAAAACAAACTACAACAGAATTAGAATCATGTCGTTGGCCTAACTGTCAGAATTCGTAATTCCACAAAAACAGTTTTTCTCACTTCTCATTTTTTACTTATCATACATCTATGGGATAACCTTAAAGCATATCCGATGAAATACTTTGCATTTACCTTAAAATTCCTCTTTTTCTACTTAAGATAAGAATGACTTTAAAAGTATTCTCAAACAATGAAAATTTGTCTTTATAATCGGTCGTTTTATGCTTCAGAGTCAGTGGTGGCAGGTTCAATTTCTGCATCGAGATAAATACACAGGTAATTATTCCGAGTCTGGGGTGCCCTGCCAATCCGCCTTGGATAATTGTGGTAGGTTAATGTCTGTTCCTCTTAGGAATGGGCCTTGAATGAACATACAGTTTATTTAGACTTGTTTATAGTTTTCAACGGATAGACTAGTTCTTCGATACTATATATACGTATCGATAGATTGTTTATACAGTCTTTAGTTCACCGGCAAACAAACTAGTCGAACTACACTACTCGACGTGAACGCATAGTGCATGTCAACGTTCAACGACGAGAAACGGTCGGCGATGGATAGATATTTTTATACAGTTGTATGATTTATCGGTAAAGAAGTTGAAAAAAACTTAGCAAAATAAAATATAACATTATTTGTTGCTATTTTCTAAGGATTAGTGAGGCTTATAGAACCTGCGATTCCCGCAGGTTCCCCAAACATATTTTTGCATGCGGGCCCCGAGTCCAGTATTCAATAAAGCTGTAAAAGTCAATCGGCTTCCAGAATTAACATCTTCGAATTATATGTTATTTTCTAATTGTGGTTGATTTGTATAATGCGTTTGGTATATGTCCGCTAGATAAGACGTTTGTAGGGATAATTTAAAAATAATTATTATTTAAGTTTACGAACTATGGGCATCTAAACATGATTACATGAAGAAAAAACTTAGTACCCCTTTTTAAACTAATTTATTGCGCACATAAAGAAGTGTGAGATGTGGGTTGGTTAAAGTTCAAAAAGTAGTGTAAGAAGAATAAATAAAAAAAAAATTATAATATTTAATGAATAACGGTCAAATTCTGGCCACTAGTTATTATTTTATATTGAAAGAATTCTAAATAACAAAGCGTTACCTAGCAACCAAAACGCAAAACGACCTTCATATATTGACAACCTCTTTCTGTCACATAACTTAAAATATATTTTTGTACTTGTTTTTAATTTAAAATATTATACAATTTATATCTCATGATTTTCTTTTTTTTTTGTTTTATAAATTGAGTTTTTATACATAATTTATGAATTACTCTCAAAGTATGTAATAAGTGCCTTTGAAGTGGATAATTTTAAAGCAAATGAAGCTTACGTGTATTTTACGCGTAACGTATTAAGTTGTAGTGTAGATCAACAAATCAAAATCATTTCTTACTCATACAACCAACTGCAGAATTTGCTCATACATACACTAAATTTAAAAAATGGTTAGATTAAAAAATGACTATCAACAAACATTTATAATTAAAATTTAAAAATCATCAATTTACCAAAAAATATTTAAAATGTAGCAAAATGTTTGGAATAAAGTCTCAAATATCGAAAAGGTTTTTCTTACTTTTTTGTAAGGGGAGAAATTCAAAGAAACAAAATTTGATTCCTAAATTTCGTACTAAAACAATATTATTACAGTGGTATAAGTGATTCGTGTGTAATGAGATGTAATTGTTATTGAATATTTACTATGTGATGTGTCATATTTTAGTCAATAATTTAAGATTTGTAGTACGTGAGTTGTTATGACCCTAAGAGGGTTTACTACATTTATTCTTTTCAGAATTTGGCTGAGGTATAGTTGGATATTAAACTAGTTTAATGACGACACTAAGTGTCTCGTTCTGTTGCTGATAAAATCGTCAACGACCCACTCCTAATTTCTCTATATTTATACATACAACATATGGGCCCTGAGAAAAAAATCCAACCAAGCATCCATATTTTGCGGGAAACATTAGTAACGTACATATATGAAGCGATAGAGTTATATTGCGAATTTAAAATTCGTTATTTCCTGTCGATAGTATCAATTACTTCTTAAAATTTTTACCTGAAATTATGTACTATAACACATAATAAATTTTATTTAAAAAATGCTATAAACAAATAAAATGTAATAATGTAAACAGTTTTCTTTTTCTTATCAAACATACGTATAAATATTGTAAAATTTTATGAAATTATAAATAATAGAATTTGTAATTTTCGCATAAGGACAATAAAATGTCATGTATTTTTTTTTAATTTTTTTATTAAATGCCATCATATACTACCGCTGTCGCTGTGCTAAGCCTTCACCTGTATTACAGCAAAACAATTGCCATTCCCTATACATATATTATTTGTGTACCATACAATACATAAATTCAGATGATTTACACATTAAATGTAACGTAAACTAAATTATAAACTAAGATATTGTATATTGTATTACAACCTAAGAATATATGTAAATTATTAATTATATTTTGGTATGATGTAAAACGTACAATAAAAAATTGGAACACGCCCTACTTTGCCTGTTTGGTCGATCCAAAGCGAAGTCACTGACCTCATTCTACTTACCAGTTGTAAATATATGCAATATATATGATGCAGCTAGTTATAATTTTTTGTTACGTTTTTGTTAGTAAAAGTATAGTGAGAAAAAATAAATACGTTACAAAAATAAAATGATAGGTACGTTTTTTCGGAAAATTAATAAATTCTAATGATGTACATAAATAGAAATATAAAATTAAAGGCAAAAAATACCTTCTATACGATATAAATATAATAACCACAGCACTGCTATTGTATACGTCACTCGACGAATTATTAACGTCACAAACACTCTAGTCTAGGATATACTTGCTAGTGGAATGCATGGAGCGGTTGCGGCCTGGCCTGAAGCGCCTGTGCCACCCCGTGCGCTGTCGTGTAGCGAGCTGCTGCGCAATACATTTACCAATTCAGTTAGGCACACTTAATAATATTTCCCGCTCTCGTTTTCAGATGGAGCTTTGGAAACCTCAAAAACGTTATTTTTAATTTAACTTACACGATATGAATTAATTAATTAAATATTCAAATGCAATTACAATGAAAATGCATGTTAAATGAAAATTTATTTTATTTCTATATACATAATCCAATTTTAGCCCATGCATATATTATATATTAAGTACATATAAAGGGTAACATTCAGCGAAAATTACATTCAACATGTAACGAACCAAAGTAAGTTTTAAAGCTAAATGTATAAACGTGAAAGTTTTATTGTTACGTAAGAAAGAAAATGGAATGAATTGTTTCTACACATACGCAATTGTTTACCACTTTGAAGGTTGTTTCTCTTATTTACTTGTAGGACTAGTTCACTAACCACATAATCAAGATGTGTATGAGTAATTGATATTATTATTGTAGTAGCTGTGACATCCTGTTAGATATTAGAGACATCTCAAACTCCCTCTTTTGTAAAATGTAAAAATTTTGGAATAGTATCTTATTATTTTCGGTATGAAACTACATAAATAAAGTTCGTACTTTATTGTATACATTTGTTTTTAAACAAATATCTTTGAAACTCTTTCCTGTCTGTTTCTATGCGTCAACTTCAAATCAATCAATATGTATTTCCTTTTAATGCACTTACGTTCGAAGCTCCTTAAAAGCTTATATAGATATTTTAAAGAACTTGATTTTTTTTGTAGTAACCATACATTACCTCGGCAGTACAATTATTCTTTCAGTAAATAAATCATAAAATAATTATTTTTAATACGAGTATCGTATAAAGTTTATATTGGCGAATAAGTAGTGCAATATTATTTGACGTTTAAGATATTGCCATCTGTTGGTAGGCAGCGTAATAAATACCACAACAATATTTACGCATGTAACTATTAAAAAAGGTTTCTAATTATTAAGTATAGATGTCATTATAATTAATTTTTTATAAATTAATTATAATGACATCTATACTTAATAATTAGAAACCTTTTTTAATAGTTAAAATAAGTTTAAATTAATATTAAATTCGTCTTAGTGAATCCCACGAGCCGCAAGGGAGGATGGAGGTCAGCCCCAGCAGAGTCTTGCATGCTGAGGTAAGGCACCACAGTACCCGGGGGAGCCCGATCCCGGGACGATCGGCACGCTTGCGACTAGGCTCGTCCCTAGCCACGCATCCATTGGCACGACAGACCGTGGATTGGTGAAAGGTGGAGTGTCGAAAATGACGGCGACGTGGTACGCCACCCGTCACGTCAACAATGATAGCGGAAGGAGCTCTGTGGTCTCTGCCAATCCCTGCGGGGGATAGGCGTGAATATATAAATAAAAATTCTATGTAATAGACTTTGTTGTAAATTAGTTTTTTTAAGAAATAAACTACATTATTTTTTTAAATTATAGAGATGGCGTACTGGTAAAGTGTTTGCTTTATAAAATAAGGGTTGTGCTTAGAATGTATTGGGATTTTGTTGATCTACTTCTTTATACATCTTTATTCTATATAGCTTAAGGTTTAGAAAGAATTTTTCTAACAAGATTGGGAAAGGATTGACTTCGCTCCAAGACAAGGTCTGTTTATGTTGCCTCGTCACCAACGGGGCATTTTTAGTCGTTAATAAAAGGCGTAAAGTACTAGGATGACTAAATATGTAATTCTGAAGAGGACTGGGCCCGATTCACCATGTTATTGCAGTGAAGATTCGTAAATTAACTTGTGAGTCCATTAGGTGCTATCTGAACCAAGTGCCATAGGGATCACAGTTGTTTTTCTAACAGGGATCTTGAACCGAAGAACTTTAAGGTCGAACATAATTCTTGTTCATATCCGGATTAGCAAAAATCTATATTCTGTTACTAGAAATATAATTTAAAGCCATTATTTATTAAACTTTTAATAATTTTTACTTATTGTATAGGTAATTCATTATTTAATAAAACAAATGAATGTGGATAGGAAATTTTCATACTAATAGCAACACATATTAAATAAACCCATAGTAGTGTAGATCTTACCAATACAGCTGTAACAACATTATCCTATGTATTGGATAACATATTTCGAAAGAGTTTCGTTTCGTTCATTTCGTTTTTCTTAAGTTTTCCCTAAATTTTTTTGGGTTTCTTAAATATTTTCCCTATATTTTTTATTCGTACTTAAACTTTTATTTTGTTCGCTATAAAACAGGGATTATAGCGACCAAAATAAAAAAAATATATTAAAAATCGGTCTAGCCGTTTTTGAATTTTAGCGAGACTAACAAAATAGCTCTCCATTTTTTGTTGTTTTAGAAATGAAATTACAATTATATAAGTAAAGTTCTAACGTATCAGAAAGTAAGTTTTCTTATATGTACTTGTAACGGGTAGGGTGCAATTTAAATTTAAAGTGTACGAGAAAGCATTTCCACAGAGCTTAGGGCGACTTTACATTTGATTTATAGGCGCAGGTAAAGGCTAAAAAATTTAAATTTACCATCTAAACGTATTTCATATTAAACCAACAGCAGGGTAATTTTAAACATTTTTGCAACAGACGCCAGTAACTGGCATTAAAACTTTATTCGTTCTTTTAAATCATATTATATATGCAGTACCTTTATGAGTTTATAAAGAAAATTTTACGCTCCTGAAATTTAAAAAATATATTATATATAAATTATGAAGCTGTGTTTGGCTATAACACTTGCAACAATTGAATTATAAACATTAATAGTATACTACTATTTATTTATTCATTTTTATATAATTATTTTTTAATTAACTGAAATATTTTGAAACTTTTAACTGTATAAGTACAATAATAATAAAAAAATTTACTTATTTTTTTTCTTCTTATTTAATTAACGCTAAATTTATCCACTTCTTTGTGTGATATAGACTTATTAACTTTTATTAAAAAATGGATGTCACGTGTCGTGCTTGTGCGCGCGCTTTTTTATAATTTATGAAATTCGTATATGAGCCCCAAGTTATTTTTAGAATGTAAAGAACGTGTAATCTTTCTTCTGAATTACACATTAATAGGGGTCCAACTATTTCCTAGATTGGCCGGGATATAGATATAAATTATAAAAACTTATTTTTGATTAAAAGGAGTATGTAAGGTAAGTAAGATTATAGGTCAAAGATATCGATATAGTTATAAATACGGGGTTAATTAGATAATTGCAGAGATATATTTAAATTTTATTTACATTTATTTATGTAAAGAAAAACGTGATATCATATTATAATTGTAGCAGCACTTAATTTTATATTATATATTATATTATAAAGTAGCATCTACACAACATGATACATATCAGTATAGAACGCATGGTTCGATGCCAGCAGTCTCATTTTCTTATGCAAGGATACGTAAAAATTTATGAGTGATGTCTCCATGTCTTAGTACATTCACACTCTGTATCTAATTGGGGTCGATCCAATCCCGTTCGAAGCCTATCCTATCCGGCTTACAGCTCTGAGCTGTAATAAAATAAGCAGTTTTTCTGAATCGACGTTACATCTTGTCGCTTCGTATTCAAGGCAACATTCGTTTAAGGAAAATCGAGCATGGCGTCGGTCTCCTGCGAATTGTACTAAATAATTAGTTTTGTTTATATATTGGGAGGAATTATATATAATAATTGGACTGGAAAGGACGTAGCATAAACGTAAACTCCAGACTGGTCGGTCTGGCTATGAATTTTGGATAAAACTAAAATAATGGTAAACCAACATATTGAGCCAGAACCGACCACGATCGATGGTGAAGTTCTCGAAGTTGTCCAGGAATATGTCTACCTGGGAAAATAGTGCGATTAGACGGAGACAACTTCGAGAAAGAAGCCGACAGAAGGATACAGTTGGACTAGGCAGCGTTCAGAAAATTCCGTCAAGTCTTCTCGTCGCCCATACCACAAAGTCTGAAGACAAAAGTCTTCAACCAGTGCGTCCTGCACGTACTCTCTTACGGTGCCGAGACGTGGACACTGACAGTCCGTCTCCTCGCCAAGCTCAAAGTCGCTCAGAGGACTATGGAGAAAGCTATGCTCGGGGTTTCTCTGGTGGACAGAATTCGAAATGAAGAAATTCGCCGGAGAACCAGAGTCACCGACATTGCTCTTCAAGTTAGCAGACTGAAGTGGCAATGTGCTGGACACGTTTGTCGGAGAACCGACAATCGTTGGAGTAGACGAGTGCTGGAGTGGAGACCGCGACTCGGCAAACGTAGTGTGGGACGCCCTCCTGCTAGATGGAGCGACGATCTGTGCAAGGCGGCTGGCAGAGACTGGGTGCGTGTAGCCGAAGATCGGGCTAGGTGGCGCGCTTTGGGTGAGGCCTATGTCCAGCAGTGGACTGCCGCGGGCTGATATTGATATATTGGCAGAGAAGTGAAGTATGTATAAAGTGGTCAGTTTGATATGCATTGCTGACACAGCGAAGATTAAATTAAAGTCAAATAAGCGATAGATGAATTGGAGTTTTTTTCGAATGATTATGGATTCACACATTTTTTTTTTCAGTCCATATATGTATGTCCCACTACTGTCCTGTACACGACGCATCCGTATATTTTCATTTGTATACAGGCACCCATAGAATTCGAGTGTAAGAGTATATAAGTGCAAAGCGGTTGTTTTAAATGTCAATATTTTATTATAAAATCCTTAAAAAAAATGTTTCACGTTGAAAGGTCTTTTTTAAAACAAAATAACGCAGGGGTGTTATACTTTCTACTATTATATATATATATTATACATATATATATATATATATATATATATATATATATATATATATATATATATATATATATATATATATATATATATATATATATATATATATATATATATATATATATATATATATATATATATATATATATATATATATATATATATATATATATATATATACACGCACGGTTGCTGCGTGTGTATACATAAACGTGTGTATGTTAATGTACTAATGCATCGAACCGGTTACCATTGACTATTAAAGCGGTAGCTTCGCTACTGAGCCAATTACCTTGGTGCCATTTCCGCCTTTAGTAACTGAAATTTAACATTATAATACGCTTTTATATCTATTCAGAAATTTGAATAGATTGACACTTCCTTAGTTAGAAAGTAGGACGTTGAATAATATCTAATAATAAATGAGCCGAAGAAAAAAGAGGATGTAAACTCAGTATATGACAAGTATAGTAATAAGTATTAAAAAATTCCATAAACTAAATAGAATAGAACAATAATGTATAGATGTAGCGACGAACGATAAATGAAATGTCCGCAGCAGACTGCACGGGAGGAGGTGAAATTTGAATTTTCACCGATCCTCTGGTAAGTACTACTTGGTATTGCATCCAATTTTTAAAATCAACCAGGTGCGAGCGCCATCAACTCACGGAGCCACGCTCATTTTTAATGAGCAAGTTTATCGAAATCTAATCGTTATATTTTTTTATTATAAAATTATTTTATGACAGAAATCTAACCTCTTTTAACACGCTTCGTTAGAATTGTTATTGACTAATGATTTCCGTTGGTCACTGAATGTTCGGTTAGATCGATCATCAGATGAAGTCAAAGGCATGGATTTTGTACTAAATCTTTCGCGGATTTATTGGTGTAAATTAAACTCCCGATGAGTACCTACTTGAGAAACTTTGATTTATATATTTAATGTAGACGTGTTGAAGGCCGACTGACAAGTGTCAGTTTTTACTTATTTATTGTTATGTTGACGCCGCACTTTCATTTATATTGGAAGGCACTGTGTTGCGCCTGAACATTTGCTATGTGAGTGTTTCCTCGGATGAGTCGCTTTTAGTTAGATAAAAATTGGCTTCACCGATATCAATTATTAAATAGGAAAAGGGAGCCCCCTTGATATGCATATATGAGATACAAAAAAATATTAATAAAGGCTATGCGATACCTCTAGTCACAGCAAACTGCTCTTCTTGTGATATATCAAAATAGCGCCACCCTCGTCTAATCCTAATTTATCGGCTTTGTTTGGACGCGAATTCATTAAGAAGTGTAGGCTGCGGATCTGGCTCTGGCTCTCCACAAAACCAAATATAACAATGGATTTTAACAAAAGAAAATAAAAACAAAACAAAACTCACACACGAGGCATCCTCGGGTTTAGTAGACTCTACGAAAGACAACCGTTAAGTTAACTAACGGTAGTAATTTAACAAATTGAACAACATAAATTTGACCAATAAGCGACAAAAATTTGTTCAATAGGAACTTAACAAGAATATTTCATTTATATAATTTTTATTCGACGTTGCTTAATATTAATAATAAGCAACATCCAATAATTAAAACAGTAGGTTTGAAAGACATTAGTGTGTTATTTAATACTATCAACTAATGCCTTTAATATTTGCAAGAAAAGTTTTTGTTGTTTGAGTTAGTTATATAAATAAGGTGACAAGCTTCTCGCTCAGATTTTAAACGACCTATTATCAAACAAATATATTAAACAATCAACTTAAATTAATGTGTCATTACATATGAAAGTTTCAAGGTATTTATTGTACTATCCATATAATAAATGTGTAAGTTATCAGTTGCAGCAGAAATTGTGAAAAATCAATTTGTTTCATGGACATATTGGCGCGGGATTTAAGGCGCCGCCCGTCGAGATATATGAAAATTGGAAAGGATCCGGCCGTATCGAATAAAATATAATAAATATAGACCCCAGGTTATAAGCAATGAAGGAATGTGTGCTCATAACTTTGATACTCTAATAATTTACATTTCGAGCACCGGGAGGAAGCACACCACACTCGTATTCTACTTTTTGCAGCACATACACTCTTTTGCAAAAAATGCGGGCGATTGAATTAATTTTTCTACATTATTGGTAATAATTTAGTTCTAAAGAGCTTTTAATAGCCAAAATATGTTACTGACACTTAATAAAGAGTTTGGGTATGAAAAAAAGTTAATTCGAAATTCGAAGCTTTTGTTTTTTAAAAAAAATAATCTCTTTTTAGTTTGTGATTTTTTATTTACTTTTCGCGGGTTTGTTGTTAGAATTTTATCAGGCAGCTAAAACTAAGTTTTTGTTATTTTTAGTAGAATAATTTATGTTTGTCGCATCATCTTGTTTTATTGTGACTTACAACAGATGTTTTTGTGTCTATTGTAATGGCAGGAAAAGCAATAAGAGTTCGAAAAATTATAGCTCTGTCGGAAGAGGGATGTAGCCAATGTTAAGTCTCACACCGGTAAAACATGAGTTGTTCAACCGTCAAATGCAGTTACAGAGACTTCCAAAGAAACCTTGAAGAGGTACGAGGAGCACAAGTTAGGCTATGGATATGGTTAGTCGATGACCAGCACGGGCCCCCAAGTTACTCTGTGAGCACCGGATTGCTTGATTGAGGTTCGCTCAAAATTGTCTATCTTGGACTTTAGATAACTGGAGTAACTTTTCTCCTATGAGGTTCGAATTTATTTGCATGGTGGGAACCGACGTCGGCGAGTGTTACGAAGACCAGGGAAACACTATGCTGACGTGTGTTTTGAAGAAGTCACACCTTATGGTAGATGATATGTTATGTTTTGGGAGAACGTAACTTCCAGCTATCGTACCGAGATAATTTTCATTGAAAATGGTTCACTTAATGCGCAGAGGTATATAACAGAAATCCTTTGTCCAAATGCAAAACCCGCACTGACTGTAATTGGTGAAGATGCCATTTACATGGATGATAATGCTCGGACCCACCGTTCTGGCAACGTAGATGCTTATATAACCCCATTGAGCACGTCTGACACCTCTTAATAAGGCGAGTACCAACCTCCTCCACAAAACACCTAGGAGTTTAAACGTGTAATCTCGGCTGAGTGGGAACATATTTTACAAGACAAGAACAAATTCCATCAAAAGCCTGGTGATGCATACCAAGACGATTACATGCCGTATTTACTGCAAGAGGATACTGGATATTAATTAACCGTGTTTTTTTATTAAAGTCCCAATAAAATACTCGTAGCCTTAATTTCACTATACCCATAAAAATGTAAATTTTCACACGGATTTCTGTTTACATTGTCTAAATTCAAGTGTATGTCTGATCTGATTTTACGACGTTAAAAGACTAACACTCCCCTGCAAGTTGACTGCGATGGGAGGCCTTTGTGATGGTAAGCACTGCACCGGAACTCCGACGACGGTGAGTGGCCTCAGCGATGGTACTTACCATGCTGCTGCGCTAGGACTCCGACTGCGGTAGTTGGCCACAGCGAAGGTAAGTGCTGTGCTGGGACTTCTAAGTGTCGTTTCCTGAGCTAATTGACGCTCAAAGAAAAAGGCTGCAGGTAAAATCCTGGAAGTGATAGATACCTATCGGATATGATTTAGTCTATCAACTTCCATTCTATTTAATCAGAGACAACTCGTGGAAAGCGTTATGTTGAGATTGTAGTGGTGGATCGGAACCAGAACGGAGATACAAAATAAAAATTTAAATACTCATGTGCTATTCAAAACTTACCCTAAAACGGGGTGTTAAAACCGGGGTTACCTTAATTCCTATACTTTTTTAAAGGAAGTAGTGAGCGTGGTTGCTGTAAAGAGATATGATGTAATTAATTATAATATTCTTATTAGAGTTAATATTTTGAATAAAGTAAGATGTTGGTGTGGTAATACTACGATTTAAACATGTAACCTTCCGTTGCAATATACCATGTAACGTGCCAGCTGTACTGATAAGGTGATCTTTAGCGGGTTTTATCTTCGATATAATGAAACTCTTCCAAGTGAAATTAATTTATTAATGAAATGACATTTTAAAATAATTATACACTTTATTTACACTTTATCATTTATTTTCTTGTGCAAGGAAAGGCGATATGTTATTCGAAACACATGTATTTTAAATTGAGAGTCATATAAATTTATGTAATATTAAAATATTAAAAGTTCGATGGACTCGCGGACCAAAGTAGGATGCAATCCTCCAGGATCTGGGGGCTTTGCGGAGGGCTAACACCCCTTCCATAGAAAACACACATTGTTTAGAAACCGAGCCGATCCCAACGACGACTTATGGTATAACTTAATGGACTTTCGATTAGCCACATGGAATGTGCGTTTCCTGTTCAGGCCCGGTGTCATGTATCAGGTAAATAATGAGCTGCAAAGATATGGCGTGGGTATTGCAGCCCTTCAGGAGGTGAGATGGCTTGGTAACGGGGAATGCAATGTCGACGATAGTGAAATCCTCTTTTATAGCGGCGGCGATAACGATCGTCATACACATGGTATGGTTTTCATTGTACACGTTATTATTGATGATCGACACAAAAGGAGAAGTAAGAACATATAAAGGAGCGGATTTTGATAGCGGTCATTACATGTTAGGAGTGAAGGTTAAAGTTACGATTAGTGTCTCTAGAAGAAATACGTAGAAGAACGGAGTGCATTAATGTTGACAACATAAAAAATAAGACAATAAGAGAAATTTTCTGTAGAAATAAATAACGTATTCCAAGGCCTACAGCTAGACGATGACATTGATAGAGTATGGAAAAAGATGAACATAAGCAAAATAAGATTGAGGCTGAGGGTCGCTGGTCAAAGGAGAAAGTGGAGCAGAAAAAAGTGGTGGATTTCACAAAAGCCTAAGACTGTATTGATCGAGATGCACTGTATTCCATTCTGGGGTACTTTACTATCCCACGCAAAATAGTCACGATGATTAAAGGTGCATTGAAGTGCAGTTTGCATGAGAAGGTTGAAAGTGAGTTGACGGACGACTTCGCATTAGTAACCGGATTAAAACAGGGATATGCCCTGTCACCTATACTCTTCAATCTTGTGTTAGAATACGCCCTGGGAAAGGTTCTACAGATGGACGTTAGCGTGGAGCTAAATGAGAGCCATAAGGTGATAGGGTATACAGATGACTTAGCTCTATTAGGTGATGCTCGTAAGGAAGACATGATAGCCGCCGCAAATCTAGAAGCTGAAGCCAAGAAGGTAGGGCTCAGAATCAGTCACGATAAAACAGAGTATCTAGAGGGAGACTAAGGCTCGCCGACTTCGTTGGCTGGGACACGTTGAGAAGATGGGGGAGGATCGCGCAGTCAAGACAGCGTATGTGAGTCTGGACTGGACGATGTGCTGTGGGGCACCCTAGGTACCGCTGGAGAGATATGGTGGAGGATGACTTGCGCAACCTTCAAACCAGGACAACTGACAGGAGTTGGCGCAGAACAGGGCATGGTCGCGTCAGATCCGTTCGTAGGCCAAGATCCATTTTGGGTCACTACGTCAACAAAGTTAGTTTACTTCTTATTTCATCTTAACCTATATAATCAAAATGATGGATTTCATGATGAAAATATGATGGTCCGACCATTTTTTGCGCCAGTATGTTCATTGGCTTCTCAGCAGTAGGAAATTTGTATTGTAGTAGACTATTATAAAATGGGTATTGATCGTCAACGTTGAGATAACGTTTTTTGTGGTATTTAAGCAATGGGGATAAGGTTTGAAAATTTAAATTGTTGCGTCGTGTTGGTTTGGTCATCGATAAGCTAGGCTGTGATTTTGTGATAATTGTATTATTCATCATCATTTTCTTGTTTTTATCATTGTTTATTTTGGTGGGTACTTTGTTTTTAATGTTAGTGTTAAAATAAGCGTTTAAATTTTCAGTATTATCCATATCAAACCAAGCGGTAAACTTTGGTTTTTTTTGCATTACCATAGAATTTGAGTTTGACTGTAGATTTTTTTCTTTTATATCCATTTTACTGTTATGTAAATAATTATTTTTAAAATTATTCATAGTATTATCAGCAGATACTGGTTTAATGTAATTTGAAAAATCATTACTAATTTGTATTTCTTGTGGCCATAAATTAATATTCAGTGTGTTATTGAGAGAACAAAGACTTTGTGTTACAGGTTGATTTTGTATATCACTTTGAGATTTTTCGATAACGTTTATAACATTTTCAATTTCTTGTAAATTCATTGGATGCATTATAGAAGCGACGTTCTCAACTTTGTTTTCAATATTATATAACTCATTACTTTTTTTTAAATATTCATTATTCTTGTTATATTGTTTAAGGTAATCTAAGGGAGATCGAACAAATCTTTCCCAGTAAGAATGTGGCGCAGAAGTTAATTCATTAAACATGGGATTGCTTCGAGTATTCGAGTTCATTTGTTCGATTTCAATATTGATTTGTCGGTCTTTTTGAGATTCAACACCTCGTATAAGTGAAGCTATTTGTCTACCAAGATTGGAATAGAATAAATCTTCAGACGCGTTTGATTCTGGATGTGTTGGCACATTAAATCTGCGCTGAGGAGTGGAATAGTGTAAATGTTTTTTTCTTTCAATTTCTTTTTGTGGTTTATATGTTTCTATACTATGACTTGAGCTATGAATTTTTTTAAATGGATTTTCTGTTTTGTTAAAATCAATTCTGTGAATTAGTTCCGTTAAATATTTGAAGTCTACCGTGTCTTGAAGTTCGGAAGGATATTTTTCGTTTATGTGCATTTTTCTGCCATCATATTTCATAGATGTTTGCATTGGGGATGATTCATCCTGTGTGGGCAGATCTAGGTCTGAGAAATTTATATCTTCTTTTGTTTTTTTTAGTAATTTCATATTTATAGGATATTTTTTTCTTCTTTGCAAGCGCTCCATCTGGAAAAATAGCCAAACATAAATTAAAAATGTTATTTATTGGTTTTCACAAAGTTACTATTCTGGAATAAGTTTTTTATACTTACAGCATCATTTTCACTAGTTCTTAAGTTTTTCTTCTTTCCTTTTCTGTAATTAAAAGCAAGAACATAAATATAGTATGCTTCATCCAAAAATGTAAGTCCGTATTGTTTGCGCTTATTAAAAGGTTTTTAAATAATTTTGATCTATTACTATCACATACATACACAAAAGTAGAACATTAAGTAATTAAAATAAATAACATTTTGCAAAGCCGCTGATATATTAATACACTTCTATTGTATGAATTTCATTTATAGTAAATTGAATTCCCCCACTTGTTGGACGCTATTGTTTCAGCAATAAATGCATTTGCATTATTTTCTATTGGCACACAGACCCTAGAGATGGTTTATAGTCTTGTCTGCAGTTTCACGAATCCACTGTCTGCCGTTTGCCCTGCGTAGATTGTCCCTGTATTACTCCGGGGGCCCTCAAAACTTTATTTGCTAAAACGCAACCTTATACCTAAAGTATTCGTTTATTTCAGCGGTTCTCAGTATTCTGACAAATATGATCAACCGATCGAAAAACTGTGTTACATTTTGGTTTCATGAATAACAGAAAATTTACATCAGATTACTGTTTAAAAATAAGTTATTACCAAATAAATTTATTAGATGAGACTCTTACTTGACTCGAAGTGGCTTATCTTCAGGGCCTTCTGAAATGTCGGATTGTATTGTTGCCGGCTCTGTCGTACTAATAACAGTAGTATTTGAAGTAATGCCTGTTATAATAGAAACAGTTGTTTGTGACGATGATGTAGTAGACGTTGGATTTTCTGTTTTGTTACAATTGGGGTTCACATCTACAATTAATACAAATCGGTAAGAAATCGGCGTTAGCATTAGTTTCAATAATTTCTTTTTAATTATTATACGGATCCCTCATTCTCCTCCTCCTACTCCAGATAGCCCAGTAGTTGGTGGTTTATGATATTTTCCATTATTTTAGAAAGTAAGGAGGTGATAGCAATAGGTGTGATGCTTTAACACAGTTCTAGTACAGCTCTTATTTGCGGCGAGACGCCATATTACAACATCGCCCTAACCTATGCTTTGATTTGCATCCTATTGATACTGAAGAGTTAGAAAAGAAATGCTCCATTCTCAACAGCAACATCTTTTTAATTATGCAAATTTATTTAAACGTTTTTATTCATTTTTAGACATGTCCTTTATACGAACTAAAAATTATATAAAGTAAATGTTTCTGTGGCATTGACTCCAAATCATTTTGGGGCAATTACATTCAGTCCAACGTAAGGCTAGCATTAATTCATACATCTATTTTTATTTTATGACATTAAAATTAATATATTGATAATTTTAAAGATTTATTAATCGTGTATTAATTCATAATTTTAAAGATTTATTAATGTTTCAATATTGATAACTTAGCTTACTTGTTTGTAGGGTTCAAAGATATACTAGAAACTTACTTGGCAATGGTAAGCTTGGCAATACTGGGGGCACAGGAATCATAGGAAACATTGGTAAGGCCGGAGGTGGGAGACCTATGGGAGGATAGAATGGTGTCTCTATGTTTGGTAAAAATATGAATGATGGTAAAGGTGGTTTTGGTTTCTTATTCAATATGACGAATTTTTTGTGACCGTGTTCTTCGTCACTGCTCTCATTAGTTTCTCTACTACTCGTAGAATCGGAACTGTCAGTGTCACTGGAATCGTTAAATATGCTATCATCTTCTGTTATTCGAAGTAACTTCCTTCTTAAATTATTTTTATTCTTTTTTCTGTTAAGATAGCCTTTTTTGCCATTCTTTTCTCTTTTATTTTTCTTTTTTCTTACTTTTTTCTTTAACGGATCCGTGTTACTTCTTCTTGTCAAAACGTTACTGTCATTTGTTTTATTTATAACTTGACTTTCAATAGTTTTGTAAAATTGATTGTACAGCCAATCTCCTAGATCGTCTACATTTTTGGCTACAGCGTCGACATGATCATCTAGAGCACTAGCGTTTGCATCTGGTGGGATACTTTTAGTTGCATCAGTTAATTCGATTTGAGTTAACGGGCTTCGTGTAGGTTCCATAAAATATTGTCGGCGGCCAAGTTGAGACAATCTGATACTAAAATCATATCGTCCATTTTATAATAATTTTATTTATACTTTTAACAACAGAAAATTGAGAGAGAAAATTTAAATACAAATTTACTTTTTGAAATCAAATGCAAATTATGTATTATATAAAAATACCGTATTTTGTAGAAAGCGTTGGGCAATGGCTTTTGCGGCCATTGCATCTGCTAGTGTGGTCAAATTTTTCAAATACATTGCTAAGGACATACTAACGAGTTGTAACTGTGAGTTGAGCAAAAAAAAAAAAATTCCAAAGCGTTGTTTTAAAAATTTATTAAATTTTACTAATGGTCTAATGTGCTCTCCACTATTATGACTGCTGTCCTATTTACCATCAAATGGGACTTAATTTAAACGCTAATATTTCATAAAGTAAAATAAAATATATTAAGAGAAATAAAATATATACTTGGGTTCACATATCTTCGTATCTGTGTCAAAGTAGTAACCAGGATGGCAATGACATCCAATGACACAACCTGGTATTCCATCAATACAGTATTCGAATCTACCGTGTGCTCCACATTCTGCGAAATTACCGAAGAAACACTTTAAATATGAACAAGCGTACTTTTTTTATCATTACTAGAGACTGAAGTAGAGACTGGACGCATATAATCGAAGACCATTTTGGCGCTCTTTAGAGGGGAGGCCTATGTCCAAGAGTGGACCGCGATTGGTTGATGTAAATGTTAGTTTTATTTCTACTTATAACTCATGGTCCCAATGTAACAGAATTCATTTCGTTATACAAGTGAAATTGTCGAAATGAATCATAAGCTAAAGGTGAACGTTGAGTATTAACTAATTTTAATTGTTATTAGGAATGTGAGGGACATTCCTGACAAACAAGGGGCGTAAAAAAGAGGCCGTATATTGTTGACTTGGAACAACGACGGCGTTAGTTGATCTTGAGTCTTGGAGCACAGCTGAAACGATGGAATAAGGTGAAGAAGTAGTAATATAAGGACACCTCAGCTTTAAGCGTCTGTTATTGAAGCAGGAGAATGGATTAGTTATTTTATAACAGAGCGAATATCTTGCATAGGCCGTAAAATATATAAACACAACAAATTTTAACACATACCAAAACCTCAGACTACTAGTATCCAAAAATAACATATCATACTATAATCAGACAGTATGTGTAGATTTTATAACGTATTTTCGCAAAGTAGCCAAAATCTCGACATATTTGTTAAAGTATAGTAGTGTTTAATAGTTGTTCTAGTTTAGTGTTTATTGTATTTTCAAAGATTTAAAATATTAAAGTACTTAAATACGTAATTCATGTTTACACATAAGCATGCCGTGCACGCTATCTGTGAACTGCAATTTGGCAGATAAATATTAGTTAAGAATATAAGCAAATAATTAGATTCTAGTTTGTTTGTATGCCTTCAAATAAATAATTAAATAACGGCATCCTCATAATTCTCATCCTCATAATTTGGGCTGGGCAGCGTACAGGAAATTCTGTCAAGTCTTCTCGTCGCCCATACCACAAAGTCTGAAGACAAAAGTCTTCAACCAGTGCGTCCTGCCCGTACTCTCTTACGGTGCCGAGACGTGGACACTGACACTGACGTGGACTGACCGTCTCCTCGCCAAGCTCAAAGTCGCTGAGAGGGCTATGGAGAGAGCTATGCTCGGGGTTTCTCTGGTGGACAGAATTCGAAATGAAGAAATTCGCCGGAGAACCAGAGTCACCGACATTGCTCTTCAAGTTAGCAGACTGAAGTGGCAATGGGCTGGACACGTTTGTCGGAGAACCGACAATCGTTGGAGTAGACGAATGCTGGAGTGGAGACCGCGACTCGGCAAACGTAGTGTGGGACGCCCTCCTGCTAGATGGAGCGACGATCTGCGCAAGGCGGCTGGCAGAGACTGGATGCGTGTAGCCGAAGATCGGGCTAGGTGGCTCGCTATTGATAATGATCCTCATAATTGGTGTTGGAAAACTTGCCTGATTGTGGTAGTGTTACTTAAAATTTGGAGAGTCATATAGCATTAAAGTTATGCATAAAATAGTATTATATTTAGGATGTTTTGAATTATTCTTAGCATGATGTGACATTGCGTTTTTTGGGTTGACGTTAGTAAATTTTATGATATTTGCCTTAAGCGAGAACAAATCTAATACATACCAAATCGTGAATCCTTGGCGTAAATTGGATGTGGTACGGTAAACAGCAATATAATCCAAATTGCCATCGAGGCAAATTTCATTTAACTTTAAACATTATCTTAAACACTACACTTTAACACTTTGTGAAATACTTATAGTTAATTCACTGTTAGACACTCAAGACGTAAAACTATTGCACTACTTCGTTGGTGATGTGGCATGGTTTTATAAATTATTTGTTGCTAGTTACTGGTTCGCCAGTTGATATTTTCTTACTTAGTGTTTGACAAAACAATAATAATATAAAGGGACAATAGTAACGAAAACGCCAATTAAAGTTTTGTATAAATCAAGTAATACGTGGGCAAAAAGTAGGACAATGCTGTATGCGAAACAATGGTTTCCTTCTATGCGCTCTTTTTGGTTCGGGTAACACAATGCATGCATTGTAAAAGTTCTATGAATTTGTTATTAACTTACTTCAAAATTTGTATTATATAAGTTTCCATGTGTGAAAGATTCGAATTTTAAAAAGGAAAATATGCTTATGCATAACGATGAGCTACGTCTTTTAACAGGCCATGTTTGGACGGTAGTTAGCTAAATAAATATTTACTAAATAAATATATGTTCATATATACCAAATGTAATGGCACTTTATTTATACTTTATACATACCAAATGCTACTGACAGTGGTACTTTATTTCATCATAGTTACATATCAAATTCACTTTATTTGATCATAATTACATACCAAATGCTACTGACAGTGGTACTTTATTTCATCATAGTTACATATCAAATTCACTTTATTTGATCATAATTACATACCAAATGCTACTGACAGTGGTACTTTATTTCATCATAGTTACATTTTTATATATATATATATATATATATTCACGCCTATCCCCCGCAGGGGTTGGCAGAGACCACAGAGCTCCATCCGCTGCCATTCATCGCAGCGAAACAGCTCGTCATTGGTCGCTTTTCGCCCTCGTGAGAATCAGGACGTGACACGGGTGGCGAACCACGTCGCCGTCATTTTTCGACAAATTAGGTATATTAAATTCGTCTTTTTTAGTGAATCCCACGAGCCGCAAGGGAGGATGGAGGTCAGCCCCAGCAGAGCCCTGCATGTTGAGGTAAGGCACCATAGTCCCCGGGGGAGTCCGACCCCGGGACGATCGGCACGTTTACGACTAGGCTCGCCCCTAGCCACGCATCCATTGGCACGGCAGACCGTGGATTGGCGGAGAGGAAGGGAAAGGATAGAGAAGAAAGGAAGGGGCAGGAAAGGAAATGCGGATTGGGGGGGTTACCAGACTCGGAATGAACATTTAAAAATCCATATAAATATTTATTCCGATGCGGGAATCGAACCCGCGACCATTGACTCCGCGGGCGGAGGGCCCCGCCACTGAGCCAATCGTCGTCATACCAAATTCACTTTATTTGATCATAATTACATACCAAATGCTACTGACAGTGGTACTTTATTTTATCACAGTTACATACCAAATTCACTTTATTTGATCGTAATTACATACCAAATGCTATTGACAGTGGTAATTTATTTCATCATAGTTACATACCAAATTCACTTTATTTGATCATAATTACATACCAAATGCTACTGACAGTGGTAATTTATTTCATCATAGTTACATACCAAATTCACTTTATTTGATCATAATTACATACCAAATACTACTGACAGTGGTACTTTATTTCATCATAGTTACATACCAAATTCACTTTATTTGATCATAATTACATACCAAATGCTACTGACAGTGGCACTTTATTTCATCATAGTTACATACCAAATGCACTTTATTTGATCATAATTACAAAATTGGGTTAAATTCATTAACAAATGAGCACAATATTTTTATTTTATTTATGTATAAATAAATGTAATAGAAATATTTATTTCCCTGGAGACGATAGGTCCTCGATAGTAAAATAGGACTATGTAGATTGAATTTCGAGATAAGATTATATAATAAATCATTTATATTTCTTCTCCTAAGTCTGGAATTCCTTTAAGACCTCTGTAATAAAAAAAATATATTATTGCTACGTTTATGTAGTATTGAGAAAACTTCTATCACGATATTACACTATACTAATTATAATATAGTTAGATTATATAATATATAGTTAGAAACTATTATATTTATTAATTTTCTGACATTAGTAAAATATTAAAGATTTTGGAAAAACTTAAGTTTAAATTTCTTCAGTACGAGTTTAAATATAATATATAATATTTAAAGACATTGGATTTCTAAAATAATTAAAACCTAACGAAAGGTTAAATGTTTAAAAGCATTATAAAAAAGGTTTAGCGATAAGTCGATAAAAATCAAGAACGTCATCGTAGCCCTTAATTGTAATTCCTATCTAAAGTGCTAAAAGTGTTTATTGATAGCGATAAATTGATTATTTGTAACAAAAATATCGTATATTTTTTGATGATACACTGTACATTGACCTCAAAATGGAGAAGTATTGATAGAGTAGTGCTCAATTTGCGACTTTTTAGGAATAGAAATAGGGTGGGCCTATTCTACACCGGGAACCACACAGCAGAGTTAAATAACTATTTGTTAACTTACTTTGTGCAGTCATCAGGTAAAACACATTTATGTGTGCGATCGTCGCGAACGTAGGGGTGTACACAGATGCATCCCGGTTCGCAGAAAGGGTAACAAGGTCGCAGCCGCTCGCGGGGATTGTCACACGTGACCGAAGCGCAGCCTGCGAAACATGGCTCGTACCTGGAAGTTGTTGCTCTTACTACAAGCTAGGCATCAAATTAAATCTACAACAATTGCGTTTATCAAAGGATAACAATTATCAAGAATCTCACATTAAATTATTCATATAATAGGTTTGAATTTCAATTTAGTATATTTATTATTTGTTAGAATTTCGATAAGTAATACCATCTTATTCAAGAGTTACTTGAGGTAAAATCTATGTTTTCACATGATTGTAATGTACCACAAAAATAATATGTCTATCCACGATGAATTGGGGAAAGTAAAATTATTTTAATTGAAAATAAGAAAACAAATGTTTGAAATTGAAGTAATATAATATATATTGAGAATCGATTTTTCTCAATATACATATATCAACTAAAATAAGAATAGATTTCTTTTGTAGTTTTCGTAAGTGACAATTTATTAAATTCGTAAGTGAAACTTTATGATTTATTATATAATATAATATAATACGTGGTATTTGCTTAAATAAATTAAAAAAGTATAGTATTTGTGACATTACCTTTCATGTTGTCTTTCACAGTTCATTGATAGTGGTAAAAGTTTCTTTTCTATATCTTTTTCTCTGCAAAATGATAAAGAAAATTTTATTGAAAAACAAAAATTTCTTCAATTTATTTTTTTTGTAGTTAATATATAAATTACATGAAAGAAGAGGGTCGCGCTAAATCAGCGTTGTTGATTCCAGATAACATTTTATCTAATTCATCATAGTGGCGTTGACCTCGGAAGTTACTAGAAGAAGGAATATCCATTTCCCGCTGTCTATCCATCCCGCCAAAGACCTTAGGGTCTATATCATCAAAATATCTTTGATTATCATGCTCGTATCGTCTTCTATCGTCCCATTCTTTGTGATCAGAATCCATAGTCTTTAACAACGCCTTTTTTCTCCAATTTCTCCTATCGTCCACTATCGTATGTCGTTTATTATTATCATTATCATCATAATCGAAATTACTTATTCGAGCGCCGAATACAATAACATTATCTGAAAATATAATTTGAATTTATGTTTACAATCATATTTATATATATACACAATCATAATAATTTATCAATTAACATCAAACTGGGTTACACTTACAGAGAAGGAGCGCTAACAATAGAAATTTTCGCATCTTTCTGTACTTTAACTAGTCACTCCATGTTAACCCAATAGTATTGATTTTACCTGTACATTTCAGTTTTATCAGTACAAGTTTAAGTGATGTTGATAAAGAAACGCATTATTATCGGATGTGTTTTGTCGTTTACCAAAAAGAATATTTCAAGTCAATGAAAAAAAAACAACTACTTTTATTTTTTCAAAAGGTTCTTACAATTACAAAAGATTTTAAGCTGATTTATGTATGTATACTATGATATTTATATTTTGCTATTATTTATATTAACGCTTATTATTGAAAACATTCTAATAAAATTTTACTTATCTAGTTAATAACATTAAGCCAAGTTAAAGAATACTAAGTTCTTAATAATGTTATTAATAATGTCAGATTTTCCTAAATTTATTTTATTGTAATTGTAAATCAAAAAGAATGATCTAAAAATAATTACTAAAAGGAATATTAATAAAATATATATAATATAATAAATTTTGTATAGAATATAATTAAATTAAATTAAAGAGTTTTTTTCCTGTCTTGATTTTATCTCTCTTTTTTATTTGTTTTTTACGTGGTCACTTTTCTATAGTAACACGTTGAATTAGCATTTAAGTGTGTGTAGAATAATTATCAATTGACCAAAAAAATTGTTAAAATTTCTGCTATATATATATTATGTTGGCTTCCTATAAAATAAAAAATAAATGAGTTTATATACAGGTTAATAATATAAATATATTTATAGTTTTGTATAGGTTTCAATAAAGAAGTAAACTAGCTTCTTATTTCAGATTTAATTTTATTATGAATTAATTCGTTTAAGAGGCGATCTGAATGCATCATTGTGTAGTAACTTTCGAGGTTGCAGCGCTTTAATGGGAGGGGGTGCAATCACAATGTTAAAGTAGTTTCCCATTCTGGACACCTCCGAAGCTCTTTTAAAATCTTCAACGTGGTTGACCGCCGGTCCCGCGCTATCATTAAAATCCATCGCTTCATCTCGTTTTGGGTGACTTTTTAAGGTTTTTCCAGCCACAACATATTTTGGTGTTGGTAGTTTTGCGATCCTTTTCGTGGGGACTGGTATTCCCATTTGAGTTCTGCAACGACCGTTAATTATTTTATTATTCTCTGGCAATTATTGTGACACTTATTTTAATAATTCTAATTACAATTTATTGGTTTAGAAGGAAAATAATTCTTTTAAACTCTTCTTCATTGGAAGTGATTTTTGTACAAGAAATAATTATTTTATATGTTTAAAAATTTGTGTGAAACTATTTTAAATGACACCTTACAAACATTTCTCTTTTCTACATATACTATTTCTCAGTTGTCGTCTACATTATATTACGAATTCCTGTGCAAAGTTTAATACACTACCGGTTTAAATTGTGTTATCAGTAAGTTAATCAGTGTTAAAGTGTCATTATGGAGATATATTGTTATTAATAGATATTTTATTACATGGTCTGCTTCTGCGCTTACTATAAAAAATAATTGATAATAAATAAAATTATAAATGAAGCACCTGGCAACTTCACATTTCGGTAAATAATTAACACGATTTCGGTGATTAATTTAGACGAAAACAGTAAGTATTTAAACCATTAATATGCACCGTCGTAAACATTATATCGTTCACAAGAATGGAGACTGTTCTTTTCTTTGATTCTTGTGAAAAGTTTTACTTTTTTTGTACCTATTCTAAAATTACTACTTCTCCCTACTTTATTTATCATTATAAGTAAATAAATGAAGATAATAAAGTTGGTCAACATTTTTTATAACAGAGCCGGCAAGAGATTACACAGGTCGCCTGGTGGGGTGGTACGTGATTACCGTCGTCCGTAGACATTTACAACGCCGATTACAAATTCGTTGCTCGATTTTTATGGACACATGTACGTCTCTTGAATACCCTCATATAGTACTTGTTTTTTTAGCACACACAGGACTCGCAAGTTTTTTACATTGTTTTGCAGGTTTTTGGATCTACTAACGGGGAGCAATCTTGTGGCAACACACACTGGTGTGTCCTATCGTCACGCACGTAAGGATCCTCACACACGCAGCCCGGTTCGCAGTATGGGTAGCAGGGTCGCAGGTGATTGCGAGGGTTATCGCATGATACCTCTGCGCAGCCGCCGAAGCATGGCTCGTACATTTCATTCGGCCAATAGCATCCTGAAATATATGTTTATAGAAATATTATTAACAATACACAACAGGAAAATGATTAACGATAAAAAAGTACCCTAATATAGCATTGTCTTTAATTTTTTTTGCATTGCTGGTGCTCTCGCAGATGTCTGATCAATTGAGAAGTTTAGGGTGAAATATATATAGGCTGGTAAGGTTTTTATTACCGCAGCTACCAATATCGACTAAAGTAAATCCATTCTAAAGGATAGGCCTATTCATATAAAGGACTGTAAAAGGCGCTTGATGACGTTCAGAAAGTTCCAATAAGATTATTTAAGACTATTTAAATACACTCTTTTGCAAATTTAGTTCTAAATAGGTTTCAATAGCCAAACTATGTTACTGGCACTTAATAAAGTCAGGATATGAAAAAAAGTTAATTCCAAATGCGAAGCTTTTGTTTTTTTAAAATCCCTTCTTTAGTTTGTGAGTTTTTACGTTAGGCAACTAAAAATCAGTCATTCAACCGTTCAAAGAATCTGGTCTCGATACACAGAGATAGGTTCCGTTCAAAAATTGCAAGAATCTGAGAGAAAATGTAATTGTATATCACGAGACGACCGCTTTTTAGTGTCTCGGGCGCTGAGGAACCGCAAATGCAGTTACATAGAAAACAAAAGAAAAAGAAACCCTGAAGAAGCATGAGGAGCACAAGTTAGCCGATGGACTGTGAGAAGGAGGATTTTAGCTGCTGATATACGCAGTCCACGACCAGCACGAGCCCCCAAGTTACTCCGTGAGCACTGGATTGCTCGATTCGCGCGAGGATCGCTAAAAATTGCCTATCTTGGACACTAGGTAACTAGAGTAGCGAACTCTTCTTCGATGAGGCTCGAATTTGTCTGCATGATAAGACCCGACGTCGACGAGTATTACGAAGACCATGGGAACGCTATGCTGACGTGTGTTTTGAAGAAATTACCCTTTATGGTGGAGAATCGTTATGTTTTGGGCGGGGTTAACTTCCAGCTATCGTACCGTGATAGAATTCATTCGTGATGAAAATAGCAGAAATCCTTTGTCGACATGCACAACCCGCACTGACTGCAATTGATGAAGATGCCATTGATATGGATGATAATGCTCGGGTCCATCGTTCTAGACGTAGATGCTTATATGCAAGAAGTCGGTATTAGTCGTTTGGACTGGCTAGCGTGGAGCCCCAACCTTAACCCTATTAAGCACGTCTGAGACCTCCAAAAAAGATGAGTACAATCCGTCCAACTACCTCCACAAAACATCGGGGAGTTTAAACGTGTGATCTCGGAGTGGGACACCTTCAACAAGAAACCATCAAAATCCTGGTGGAAAGCATGCCGAGCCGATTACATGCCGCAATTGATATAAGGGAAAGTCATACTCGTTATTAATTTTTATTTTTTTCATTCAAGTATTTCTTTTTATTCAAGTACCATTAGTAACATACTCGTAGCCTGAGTTTCAACATATCCATAAAAATGTCTATTTGTACACGAATTTCTGTTTACATTGACTAAAACATCGAATCTAGCTATCTAAAAAAAATCTATAAAAAAAATTCTAGTCTTCTAAGCTAAAGACATCCTTAAAATATTATTTTATGCATAGGAAAGCCAATGACTGTAAGATGCCCATTTTTTTGCAAAGGTGTTTATATTATAAATAATTTTAAGAAAAAGATATACATATCTGAAGGGATTTGATAACGAATTCTTATAAATTCTGGAACATATACCACATTTTTATACCCGTATAATGTGTCCAATATGGGAGAACTGTAAATAAATTGTCGTAATCAGAAGGACTAAAAATATATAGGCATAAATTTATCTTTAAGTAATTTTGCCTAATTGGAAAAATATTTAATTGGGATTATTTTTTCGTTTCTATAATAATTTTGAGTGGTGTTACACTTAGTTTCACTTTTTTATGCGAGACACGCATTGATTCAAAAGGATACTCCTAATTTTACCCTAATTTTATTGTTGTTCTTATTTAATTTACGTGCAAAAAATATTAGAATTATTTTTGTAATAATTTATATAATCTAATAAAATAGAACAAGTATTTTAACACAAAATACGTTATCGAATGTCTGAAGACACTAAATTTACTTGCGGACATTTAGAACGTCTTAGTTCTTTTCCTCGTCGTTTTAACGGATCTATTACAGCTCCCGAGGGGGCACGACGTAGCCTAGACTAGCAGCAATAGCGTTAGTATCCCAGTAATATATCTTCCTTAATTTGTGAGCGGTGCGATAACTTCTAAGCTCCTATTTCGAAGATGTGAATTAATGAATAGCATGAAACGGATTTACGTAATATTGAAAGTACCTTTGCTAATTTTTTCTTCATCTCGACACTTTCCATGTTCAAAGCAGTAAATAAAAACTGCGAAAACTGTGTAGGTTCTCATTATTAGTAAGCACTGCACACAATCTGTGATATTAGAGAAATAATTGCTGTATGACGATGACAATAAAGTTTATACTCGTGTACGGTCGCTCTCATGATTTATATCGTTTTAAAGCTTTATGCGAAAAGGATAAGGTCGTCAATGCGCTTTGATAAGGGTTTGTGTTTGGTAAACATTGTGAACTCCGCTAAGCCGTGTTTGATTGAATTATTGCTTGCTTTGCCACATACAGCGACGGTAACCGGGTTCACGTGCCTGAATACTACTGCTGTTTACTGACCATTATATTTTATCCTATCTTACTTCCTATTAGTCCTATCATATTCTACTCCTATTAATATTATACATGCGAAAGTTTGTGAGTATATATGTTTGTTACTCTATCACTATAAAAACTACTGGACGGATTTGGATGAAACTTTACAGTAATATAGGTTATACATCGGAATAACATATAGGCTACAAATTGTAATGATCTTAAGTCTTTTTTTTGGTCGTAATATAACGATATGTGTCAATTAAGTCGGAAAAAAATCTGGCCTCTGAGAACTATCTTGGCGTACGTTGCCTAAACCATTGGAGTTACACAAAGATGATGTACCGTAGAATTGTTTGTCTTGAATAGTTCTAAATAAAAGTCCGCGATAGCATTTCTATCTACCTTTTATGTGGAAGCCACTATGACCAAAATTTTGAACCATAAATTAAGTAAAAAAAATACATATTTATTTAAAATGATCTGTCACGAAATATAATGTGGCAGACTAAATTCCACGCGAGCGAAGCCGCGGGCAAAAGCTAATTGTACATATATTAGTAAAACTTTATCATTGTATATTAAGTAAACAAACAATACGTACAATAAGTCTTTTATTAAGATGCGGTACTTAATAACATTTATTTAAATATCTTCATATTATAGATTTTGAATATGTGTAGCAGGAAACAGCAGAATGATATTCATACTTAACAATTCATACTTAACATACTTAACAATTAAGTTACAAGAGATGTTTTAATATGCCCCTCTTATTATTTTTTCATCATATGTTTAGACACCATTAAAATATAATAATTTATAACACAACAACTACTTTTACACTCTAATTTTACAGCACCCACTAAATCTCCATTTTTCTGTTTAGGTTCAAAATTAAGTATTTATAATTCAAAAGCATGTAGTTAATATTGAACAGATTTTATAACAATATTACTGTAAATCTGATTTCAAACCTTGTCCGGAAAACCTGGATCTAATGTGACGTGAACGATCGCAATTTGTAACGAATAGGCACAGGGCTGGCGTTGCCTGCTCGCGTCGACTTTACTTATTGTTACACGGCATTTTGTGTCGTTAGGATCGAGATCCGCCTGTGAAATATAGATTTCCTCATGAAATATGATTGTGTGCAATATTTTTTATTATTTTTACCGCACCGGAACGGAAATATTTTCAGAGCAGTAAATTAAATTGGTAAAAAAGACGACCCGCGTTAATCTAGTCTTTCTTATGCACCAGGATTGAGACAAAATTATATATACCTATTTTTTTGTTTTAATTATTAAATATAAACGTTTCATCCTTTAGCTTTTACTGAATTTATTACCTACGTATCTTTTAATATTTTACTACCCTAGAATGAGCGGGGAAACTTTTAGAAAGTTCATTTTAAATAGAGTATTTTTTTATTTGATATTTTACATTTTATGTATGAATCTTAATTTCATGTTTCATGCTGTTTTTGAAGATTGTATATAATAATTGGAAAACCAAATCTTTTAACTGGTACTTATTTGGTATTAAGTGATGTTAATCGAAGTCGAACCATGTTTCTATTCCAAACACGTGCGCGTTGAATTACAAGTAAAGCGATCTGTTGCCCCTTAAATAGTTCCGTTTCGATTGCCGGACCTTTTCTGACGAAGAATTTCTTTGTGCATTAAACTTAAACGTTATCAGAACATACTACAGTTCAAAGTTGCTTGACCTATAAAAAATTAGGAAATTTCACTAAGATCCACACACTCTTTGGTCTCGGGGGGTCTAAAAAGACCAATATATTCTGGAGAGGGCGGAGGACAGAGAGTCTTCAAGATTACTGTCAGCAAATACGACAGGTCGACGTGTTTAGAAAAAGAAATGGTCGATAATAATGCCGTATTTCGATTCATTTCCTTCCGGTGATATATCATAAACTTTTCTTTATTTTGTAACTATAAGCTTTTTAGCGAACTCAAGAATTTAAACTCTGTTGTTCTGCATTATACAACTGTTTTATTTATATTTATTTTATATTATTATTGAATCCAAAATTTAATCTTAGCCACCTATTTTAAATATTTTTAATAGGCAACAACAAAGAACGTAATGTTTATTAAAGCTCGTATATCTTAATATTTTAAAAATATAGGAATTGATCGGCCGGTTCAGTGCCGATGTTATCTCAGAAACATACTTTGACTGACTACTAATTAATACTACTATTAATACGATTCGACCTAATTAGCTTAGTAAATAAAAATAATTGTGCTGCAAAAAATTAAAAAATCCCATCTACATTATTATTAAATTCTCTGCGTAAGTTTTAATTAAATAATTTTTATTTTTTCTTAATTGTTTAAGCGAGACCACTACATAGTAATGTGAAAATCACAATTTTTGTTTTCACTCACAAAACAAAGTTAGGAGTAACAAAGAATAGTTTCAAGCGGCTACCGATTGGCTTAGTGGTTTAAAGTACTCTAGTGATACATTAATAAATGTATCATTAATGCAATGAATCTTTTTATATTATTTCTTTTTAAATTCGTTATTTGAAATTAAAAATAAATAGTTTTCTGTTAAAACAAAATATTAGTTCGATAGACGTCGAAAAATAAATTAATATCAGTTTAAAAAATTTTATTCGAAGAAAGAAACCCCTAAAGATCTCGGGTGTCGCCGTAAGAAGAACGGCAGGCACGCCACAGTACCTAACCTTCAAGTCAGTTCTGGTTTAAAAATTACCATTGAAAATAAAAGTTTATAAAAACTAGCTTACCCGTCGTGCGTTGCTACGGTCTCAGAAGAAAGGAAATTCAAGGTAACTGGTTGTGATAAAATTCAATATTTGTTGTGTAAATTTTATTGTCACTTGTTCATATTCATCAGGAAAACATTCCATTATTTTTTCATACACGCGTGCTACCTATCGTAGGATAGATGTACTATTCAAGAAATTTTCACGGGAGTGTACTGAAATATTTCCCAAATTTTCATGGTGATTTGATGAATGGTGTAGTAATGCATAAAGGAGAGCAGACAGACACACGCTCGTTTATATATTTTTTCTTCGTCTCCCTCGATGTTGATGATGTATTTTTAATCTGCATCCGAGATCTTTTTTTTTATCTTGTTTTATGTTGATTAAATTATGCTAGGAAATGGTTCACATCAATAGTCCCATGGAACATATGAACTCACCCCTTAGATCGTATGTAAGCTTTATCCAAAACAACTGAGTTAAAGCAATAACTCAGTGTATTGAGCGTTTGAAATATACTTACTGTTTAATAAAATATCTAGACTACTTCAAATAAGTACACGCTTCGAGAAGCCATAGTCTTGACACAAGGTATAAGTTTGAGACGGAAGAAGCCCATCATATATTGTTAACACGTAACAATACTTGACACAACAACGCTCGGATTTACTTAATAAATATGATTAATGCTAGATAGCTAGCGACGACATATTGGTATGCTAATTTCTATTTAAAAAAATAGTAATTGCATTATAAATATGTTTGTTTTCATTAATAATACTAATGAACAACACAGATCATCAATACAGCCGTAGTACTTCAATGTTGGACATTGGTCTTCCTTAAAATTGAAGGATGCTGGCCTAATCCCTACCCTAGGAATAGACATAGATTGGTTTTTATTCTCATATAGACGCTTTTGCCCATCTATTAGAATTTGCTCCCATACTTCACTCGTAGGACATCCACGGAATGAAATGGGGTGGCCCTATTAAACTAAAACAGATATATCGTAATAATTAGAACACGAAATCTTCAAACTACAAAAATCCTTATAAATGAAGTTGTTTAAAGAAAATTACTTTATAAACAAATTCAGTACGCAGCAGCTGCAAAAGCAGAGGTTGTTTTACATATTATATATATTGTATAGGTATATTAAGTCTATTTTTAAATTTTTTAAACAATAATGAGTATACAAATGGCGATGTGGCGATGCGGTTTTGAACGAGATTCAGAGTAATAACTGAGGAGAAGGCGCACGAGACGACCTTTGTGGTTCTTTAAATATGCCGTGTAAGTATTAGATTTGTATATGTAGAATTAAAAAGCTTCGACATAAATGAATGGTATATAAATATGATTTGTTCATAATAGACCTTAAGATATTCATAAAAAAATAGTTTATATTTTCATTATTTTAAAACTTCTGCAAATGTTTATCAATATATTGCCAGTGACGTTTGTTTTTTTATGAAATAAAAGAGACAATACACTTTATTTTGCAGTCCTTTCTTTATAATGATATATCATTATAATAGGAAAAACGACGCAAATTCCTATATGTATCTTTGTACAAAGTAACACTATATATTGCAAATTAATTCATAATTTAGAGCATTAATTTCATAACATAATTTATAAATTATAATTCTTTATTATAATTAGAGTCAAACACTTATTTTTAATTATTATAATCATCAAGAACTACAATCTATTGCTGGACCTTAATGGTTTTGAGTTATTGTTACCTCGCTACTGTAATTGGTAGGATAAGCGTTGCCAGATGGATGACACACCCAAGTGTTTTTCTCTCCTTTTACACTATTCTTCTCTTTTCATTACTTCCCTCTTCCTTTTCCAGTATTACATCTGATACTAAGAAATAAGATGCATCTGCTGTGGTTTTAGTTCTGTAGATGTTCATGGGTGACAGTGAAAACTATCAGGGATACGCTTGCTTATAACGTTACCCCTTCCATAAAAAAATAAATACAGCATCAAAACAAAGTGTTAATGATTTTTAATTTAATGCCTTTTTTGTTGTAAGTATTAGAAATATAATTAGAAGAAACAATTTATTGTTAGTTGTGAGACATAAATATTTCGCCCTTAACCGTAGACTGTTCTGTTCTACCTTTGCAGTCGAGGTCTTTTTACTACTTTATTTATTTTTTTACATCTGATTTGATATAAAATATTTGACGAAGTGAATTATTTACTTTATAACTCAAAAGCTGAAAAGAATGTTCGGTGTCAAGGAGTACAAAACGTAGCACAATGTCGCACGTTCCAGATCGAGATGCGAAATAAGATAATTAGGCAAATCATCGGAGCGCGCAGCCCGGGTACGGGAGCTACAAAGCAATATCTGGTTAAGTGGAGTTTCCTAATTGAAAGTCGCGGTTTAGTCCAATAACAATGGAACTGAGCTCGGCTACGTTCGTCGCGTATAAATTATAGAATTATATTAATCGTGGATTACAATCCCTGTAACATTTAACGAGATCGAATCCTCGCTGCTGAACGCACTTATTCCGAAATTAACTTATATTCTATGCACACTGTGTACTTACATCGGTTTAAATAATTTATATGAATTATTTAAATACTGTATATTTTCACAAATTTCAACACTTTACAGTACTTTAAATTTAACTTCCCGGCACGTAGAGAGGAGCTCAATCAATTTGCGGGACAATTATGAGGAGAAATTAACGCAAGATAACACGAATTAGCGAAGCACCTGGGGAAGGATAATGTGCTCCAGATAACAAAACGTATTACGACAATTATAGCACAAGAGTAATTTTGCTGGAAAGCTTTAAAAGAAACGCAGTTTAAGGGAGTTCTAGAGATGGAGATACTTTGTTTATCTTTCTGGTCGTAGGCCTCGGAAGCCTTTGTTTGTGACGAAGCTTAATATAATTTGCATTTCAGTCTTTTGTTCAGCGAAACGTCACAGTCGAATTAACCGTGTCTTGAACAAAGTTATTGTGGTTATGAATATTCCGTGTCTGTGAAAGTGCACACTTCAGAACAATAATAAATGTTACGTTTTATATACATCCTTTATTTACTTAGGAATACATTTTGCCGTAGCTAATATTGGGGATTATTTAATAGAATATAAATTATTAATATTTTCCTGTTTACATGCTCTCTCAGTACAACTAACATCACATCGAAAACTTAATGTTGGGATCTCCTAAATGTACTCCACAATCTACTACAAAGCTGCTTCCAGTCACACATTTCGCTTTATCACTTGCAAGGAATGCTATCATCTCAGATATATCTTCACCTTCAGACACTTTCTTTAAAGGTAATGAAGCTGCTAAGCTTTCTAGAAGTTTCTCGCTGTGTTCATCGGGTAATCCAGCTTTCTTAAAAAATTGCGTTCTCACAGGACCAGGATTTACTGCGTTTACTCTTATACCGTGTGCAGCTAGTTCAAGTGCGAGGCACTGCGTGAAAATGTCGAGCGCTGCTTTAGACATACAGTAGGGCATCATAACTGGCATCGGAGTTGTTGAAAGAATACTTGATACATTCACGATGTTTCCTCGTGTAAGGGTAATGTGGGGTATAACTCGAAAAGTAAGGAGGTATGTACCGCGTACATTTGTTTCCATGACGCGATCATAGGGCTCTATGCCGTCTTGAATTCCTGCCATCATGGTGATACCAGCATTGTTTACTAATACGTCTATTTTGCCTTGATATTTTATGGTTTCGTTTACAATTCTTTGTACGTCATCGTCTGATGTTATATCGGCTATTATACACAAAGGCTTAAGACCGCTTATAGCCTCACAATCATCAGACACTTTTTTGAGATTTTCGACGTTTCTTCCAACGATAGATAGTTTAGCCGAAGCCTTTGCAAAACGTATGGCGCATGCGGCGCCTATTCCTGAGCTCGCGCCTGTTATTAGGACGACCTTGTCTGTGAAGTCCATTTCGACCGACTCACAGTGTTCAACTAAACAACTAGTTCAAATTAGATGTGTTTTATACAAGAAGTAACTTGTAGGTTTCATAGAGTAGAAATAGACAGAGACGCGAAAAGGTTGAAAAAATATGTAGACTATGATAAACGTACATGTGATGTTCGTTATTTATATTATACAATAACATTCTTTGACCTAGTTTATCTATGTCTCAGTCATTGTAATACTATTCATATTAATAATTATTACATAACAACGAGAATGTTGAATAGTTTCAGTTACAACATGTGTAGAACATAAGACGTAATCGAATATATATATGTATATATATATATATATATATATATATATATATATATATATATATATATATATATATATATATATACACATATACACACACACAATCCGCACAATAAATTACATTTGTATCCGGAAAACACACAACTACCTATATATAATAGCTATATATAATAACTATATATAATAGCATACAAGTTTTGAAAATAATAAACCTTTCTTGTGTGGAATTCAAATTTTACAAATGAATTCCATACGAACATAAGAAAGAAATTAATCCATGATAATGGAAATATTAGGGAAAAGATAAAACATTAACTATGTACCTACATTGAGTGTGGAGTGTCTATTCTTACAGCCCTCTGTACCCTGTAACAATAGTCACGAATGTAATCCTAGAAGATCGTTGTGGTATAAGAATCCGTAAAGGAGCTAGTACACTAATACGTACAATTTAATAATTGTTATCCTAGCTGATTCAGCTATGGTAATCAATTTTGAAAATTCCTTGAATTAATATGCCTATATTTATGGACACACTCCATCCGAATTCACTTTTATCCACCATGAAATTTATTGGAGGACGCAATGCTAGTAAGTGTCTGATGAATTCCTTCTTTTAGAAAAAGCCCCAAAGGAAGTGGACATGGCGAAGGACATGAGAGGCACTCTGAATATCGACTTCAAGTTCGAAAGATGCCGTCTGGTAAAGTCCACGCTCCGACCGACTCTGTTTCCAAACCGTGGCTGGCTCTCAACGCTTCCAACTGGAACTCAAAAATCGATTCGATGCCCTGGAACCCTCTGTGGATATCGACAAGGACCTCAAAAGTGTGGTAAACATTTTACGGGAGGAAGGGGACAGGTTTTGTGGAAGAAGGCATGCAGGCCGGAAGTCTAAATTCTCAGACGAGACCCTCCAGCTAATGGATATGCGACGAGAAGCAGCCAAACACGAGGAACAGGTGGCCCTCACCAAGCGCATTAGACAGTGCGTACGGCGGGACCTGCGTCGCTCTAATGCGGACACTATTAAAAACGCAATAGAGCGACACAAGGGTCCTAAAGTATTTCTGCAAAAGCTTGGGAGAAGCCATCTCACACATTTAAAAGCTCAAGATGGCAAAATGCTCACGTCCAAAACCGAGGTTCTCGCTGAGATTGAAGATTTTTATGGGAATCTGTATGCCTCTCACGCACCACAACCTGAACCCACACGCAATGATCCCAGAGCCACACTTACCCGCCACTACACCGACGAGCTGCCAGATGTCTGCCTTGAGGAGATAGAGCTGGCTCTCCGGCAACTTAAAAATGGAAAAGCCCCAGGCGAGGACGGAGTTACTGCAGAGCTTCTAAAGGCAGGGGGTCGCCCCGTGCTGAAAGAGCTCTGCAGAATTTTCAACTCCGTCTTGCAGAACGGGAGAACTCCACAGGCATGGAACAGGAGCATAGTAGTCTTATTCCACAAGAAAGGGGATAAGACGCTACTTAAAAATTATAGGCCGATCTCGCTCCTGAGCCATGTCCATAAGTTGTTTACGAGGGTCATCACAAATTGACTCGCGCGAAGGCTTGACGACTTTCAACCTCCTGAACAGGTTTCGGGGAGGATATGGCACCATAGACCACATCCACACAGTGCGGCAGATTATACAGAAGACTAATGAGTATAATCAGCCCCTGTGCATAGCATTTGTGGATTATGAGAAGGCCTTTGACTCCATCGAGACCTGGGCTGTCATAGATGCCTTGCAGTGGTGCCAGATAGATCATCGATACATCGAGGTGTTGAGATGTCTGCAAAACGCTGCTACGATGTCCGTTCGAGTACAGAACAATCAGGCAAAGCAAATCCAGTTGCATCGTGGAGTGAGACAGGGGGATGTCATATCCCCGAAACTGTTCACTAATGCGCTGGAAGATGTCTTCAAAACATTGGACTGGAAAGGACGTGGCATAAACGTAAACGGTGAGCACATCTCATACTTGCGCTTTGCCGATGATATCGTGATCTTGGCAGAATCGCTGCAAGAACTACAAGCAATGCTGAACGGCCTAAATGAGTCCTCCAGACTGGTCGGTCTGGCTATGAATTTGGATAAAACTAAAATAATGGTAAACCAGCATATTGAGCCAGAACCGATCACGATCGATGGTGAAGTTCTCGAAGTTGTCCAGGAATATGTCTACCTAGGCCAAATAGTGCGATTAGACGGAGACAACTTCGAGAAAGAAGCCGACAGAAGGATACAGCTGGGCTGGGCAGCGTTCAGGAAATTCCGTCAAGTCTTCTCGTCGCCCATACCACAAAGTCTGAAGACAAAAGTCTTCAATCAGTGCATCCTGCCCGTACTCTCTTACGGTGCCGAGACGTGGACACTGACAGTCCGTCTCCTCGCCAAGCTCAAAGTCGCTCAGAGGGCTATGGAGAGAGCTATGCTCGGGGTTTCTCTGGTGGACAGAATTCGAAATGAAGAAATTCGCCGGAAAACCAGAGTCACCGAGATTGCTCTTCAAGTTAGCAGACTGAAGTGGCAATGGGCTGGACACGTTTGTCGGAGAACCGACAATCGTTGGAGTAGACGAGTGCTGGAGTGGAGAGCGCGACTCGGCAAACGTAGTGTGGGACGCCCTCCTGCTAGATGGAGCGACGATCTGCGCAAGGCGGCTGGCAGAGACTGGATGCGTGTAGCCGAAGATCGGGCTAGGTGGCGCGCCTTGGGTGAGGCCTATGTCCAGCAGTGGAACTGCCGCGGGCTGATATTGATATTGATAAGATGATTAATGGAGTTAGGGGTCACTTTGCGAAAATCTATTACTATGTGGACAGTCAGAATTTTTACTTAGATAAGATGCGCGACAAGCAAATAAAAATCGAAAAAAAAAAATGTTTTTTACTGGAAGAAGTAGATTTACGGGGAACTTAAAATAAATATTACCGAATAACAGCCGTCAACAACTCTACACTTCCCAGTCAGCCGTTGACTTAACGGTTGTGTTCCGTAGAGACTACTATACCTGATGATGCCTCGTGTTGAGGCGAAACACGTATCGTGTATATTGTGAAAGAGTGGTGGTGTGTGTTTGGTGTTGCTGATAGTGGTTGGGAAATGGAGAGTTTCTCGCGGCCGTTTTTCGGTAGGATTTAGTTTAAGTTTCCCATAAATCTACTTCTTTCAGTAAAGCACACATTATTATTTTTCTATTATTGTTTACTTGTCGTGGATCTTAGCTAAGTAAAAATTCTGACTTGTCCACATAGTAGTTTAAGTTCTACTTAAAGTTTTGTGGTACTGTTATTGATATGATGTACTGTATATCATATGCTTATGTGGTATTAATCACGTAAGCAATCGATTTTAGGTATAAGTATATATAATATTCATATTCAATTCTGTAATGGAGGTAGCACGGTTATGCAGAATAGCAGGAAACTCGGATCCCCTAATGGAAGTGTCATGGTCATGTCAAATATTTGTGATATCGATAATTAATAATTGTAACGTATTTTTAGAACTAAATAAATAAGTAATTTGTGTTCATTTTGTCCTTATTCAGTTTATTTAGTATACCTACATATTGTTCTGTGAGTAAATGATATGGAGTCAATTTAAGAAAACGTTTAACTATTAGTACCTACTCCAACATATTACAGGTCAACCGTAGCTACCTTTATTTATTTTTTTTTTATATATTCACGCCTATCCCCCGCAGGGGTTGGCAGAGACCACAGAGCTCCATCCGCTGCCATTCATCGCAGCGAAACGGCTCGTCATTGGTCGCTTTTCGCCCTCGTGAGAATCAGGACGTGACGGGTGGCGAACCACGTCGCCGTCATTTTTCGACAAATTAGGTATATTAAATTCGTCTTTAGTGAATCCCACGAGCCGCAAGGGAGGATGGAGGTCAGCCCCAGCAGAGCCCTGCATGCTGAGGTAAAGCACCATAGTCCCCGGGGGAGCCCGACCCCGGGACGATCGGCACGCTTACGACTAGGCTCGCCCCTAGCCACGCATCCATTGGCACGGCAGACCGTGGATTGGCGGAGAGGAAGGGAAAGGATAGAGAAGAAAGGAAGAGGCAGGAAAGGAAATGGGGATTGGGGGGGTTACCAGACTCGGAATAAACATTTAAAAATCCATATAAATATTTATTCCGATGCGGGAATCGAACCCGCGACCATTGACTCCGTGGGCGGAGGGCCGCGCCACTGAGCCAATCGGTCGTCTACCTACCTTTATAATAATGGTAAATATTGAAGCAAGAATGCAGAAGAGTAGCATTTTTTCCAAGTTCGGAGCTACCATGCTGTTTTTATTGGATAGGAAGGCAAAAGAGCAGGCGTGTCACCAGATGGAAAGCAATTAACGCCACCCATAGACATCCGCAGTGCCTAAGACAGTGAAGAAGCGTTGCTGGCCTTTAAGAAAAATGTAGGCTTATTTTTTGAAGGTTCCAGTGTCGTATCGGAATCATAATCGGCTGGTTCCACGGGATAGTGGTTCGTGAAAAATACTTTCTGGAAAAACGCATCGTACTGGATTGCCACTCATCCAGATGGAGGGGGATGAAAATTTTCCGTTCAGTTCAGTTCAGTTTCAGCGTCTGGAATTATCCCGAACAATTCCTCGGAGCACTCCGCATGGTAAAAACAATAAAAGATGAAACTGAGAGATTAGATATCCCTGCACAGTTCCAAAGTCGTTGTATGCGGTCAAGAGGAAGAAGCTGATACTGAGGTGCCCCGGCCCAGATATAATAACAGTATTCCATGTGCGGCCTGACTTGTGCCTTGTAAAGTTGGAGGCGATGAATAGGCGTGAAAATAGTGTCTCGCTCTACTTAGTTCAATTAGTAATATCCAATGCGGATTGATAGGACCACTAGACTCGGAATAATACTTGTGGCTAATACATATTAATGTGCATCGAAACACGTATCGTGTATATTGTGAAAGAGTGGTGGTGTGTGTTTGGTGTTGCTGATAGTGGTTGGGAAATGGAGAGTTTCTCGCGGCCGTTTTTCGGTAGGATTTAGTTTAAGTTTCCCATAAATCTACTTCTTTCAGTAAAGCACACATTATTATTTTTCTATTATTGTTTACTTGTCGTGGATCTTAGCTAAGTAAAAATTCTGACTTGTCCACATAGTAGTTAAAGTTCTACTTAAAGTTTTGTGGTACATACACATATATACTCTAATGCGGTAATCGTACTTGCAATTATTGACTTCTAAAGCGTTAACTTCATCACTGAGTCAATTCGGTCATTGTTTTGTATCAAATATTACCTTTTCTACTTTTATACTTTATTCGTATTACATTCATAATAAATATTGATGAAATTAATAGCCACACCGTATCTCAAAATATTAAAAAGTTATTTTAGGGAACCGGAATAGTACGGTTTATCGTACGATAATTTAGGTCAAGGCTAGTTAGTTATTATGATTCGCTACTCGAGACATTTGATGTCGCTAGCATGTAATTGGCCCATTCTTCAATAACAGTTCAACAGACATTAATTGATTGATTGCTCTTAAGGTTTTTATTCAATAATATAAGCGGTGCAGAGTCCATAACATACATAATAGGGTGGATGTCATATTTTACGTGTGCCACGTGTATTTTGCAAAGATTACGGTAGGTCTTTGAATTTTCGTAAGAGAATCCTCGTAAGCAATCTCAACTGAGATAAAAATACTAGTGTTATGATTGATATCAATATCATCTTCATCAATAGCATTCCACTGCTGGACATAAGCCTTCCTCAAGACGCGCCACCTAACCCGATCTCTGGCTTCATGCATTCAGTTTCTGCCAGCCGCCTTGCACGAATCCTATATAAGTCCTATATTTGTCAAGTCCCTTAGTTTATCAAGACGCGTTCTCTGCTCCAGCGGTTATCGGTACTTCAACAAACGTGACCAACTCATTGCCCCTTTAGAGATTCACTTGAAGGGGTTGTTCATTTCAATATTCACGATAAAGTCGAATCTCAGATTTAAGATGCACCCTTTACTCATAAAGCTTAAGGCTAACATTGTTTATATAGGTACCTTGTACATAATATACAGAGACCAAAACTTTTCGTTACTTCTTCTTTTGGCACTAAAACCAAAAGAAAAAGAAGTAGCCTCTTCCACGAATTTTCTCCAACCATCTCTATTTAGGGCAACGCACTTCCAATTTATTTTTTTTTCCTTAGGATAGCCAGGTCTGGATCTTCCTACTGAGGCCTTCCAGTGTTTCCTGGGTCCCAAATTAATTAAAATTCTTTTGTAATTATTACAGATAATGAAAGATGACGCTATAATAAAAAACACGTAATTTATAAAATTTGTAAAATATCCGTCGCTCTTCTAAAAAAAAAATTCTAAATAAAAAGACAATATTATAAATGCTAATTTTCCTTTATTAGAATGTAAATAACAAAACAACCTTCAAGGAAGTATTTTCTTGAGAAATCCTAACTTCTGTTATCGAAGTTGTTACATACATTTATTTTATTTATATGGATGAAATAGTTCAACGTCACAAACGGCACAGCGATAAAGTAAGCGATCACTTTATCGCTGTGCCGTTTCGACAAAGGTCCTCCTCAGACAAAGGTCTTCTGCGCTTCTCATCTTTGTGTAGGGGGCTATACTGCGTAGTATTGTATATAGTATATTTTTTAATTAATACAATTAACTAATTTTTGTATACATATTATATAGTATGAATTGAGGACTCGTTTTAGAGGAAAAAACAACTCTTTTATTTTCATAGTTTATTCAAGTCATTTCCATGCAGGGTTGACAATACACATATGGTTTCTTCTTACATAACTGATTTTATAATTAAATTCATTGCAACTTATTATTATAAGTTAAAAGCTAGAATTGGTTTTGGCACTTGTATTGCAATATCATACAGGTAGATTGTATTGTACAAATATCTGGTTTTAATATTTATTTTTTTGTTCAGTTCATTTATAAGATGTACAAATAGTTAACACAATGCTCAATTAAACATTACATAGTGATAATAATTCATATGTCCACACAATTTTGAATTCAAAGTTACATTGTTTTTATTCTTGTTATCACTGTATTTTATTAAATTACAATAATTTATTGACAGTAGCCATATCGTAGAATTGTTCTTATGACTCATGATAAATTAGGTAATAATTTAAATATGTAGACAATCAAAAGTTTTACTTAGCTAAGATCCGCGACAAGCAAAACAATAACAGAAAATTAAGTGTTGGGGCGAAACACACACCCACCAACCACTATACTCAACACCAAACACACATTACCACTTTTCCATCTTGTAAGCGACACGTGTTTCGCCCCAACACGAGGCATCTTCAGGTATAGTATACTCTACGGAAGACAACCGAAAAGTCTTCCATAGGTGTTTGGTGTTGTGTATAGTGGTTGGTGGGTGGAGCATTGATGGCCGATTTTCGGTAAGTTTTTAGTTTAAGTTCCAAATAAATCCACTTCATCTAGCATAAAAAATACACATTATTAATTTTCTGTTATTGTTTTGCTTGTCGCGGATGTTAGTTAAGTAAAACTTTTGACTGTCCACATAGTGATGGATTTCCACAAAGTAACGCCTGACTCCATTAATAAAGATATAGTGATGGTCACTCCATATGTCCTGATAAATTCAAGCTATTTTATGATAATAATATATCGAAACCGGATATTCTTTTTTATACTTAGTTATTGGTTATGATATTTTACGAGCCGGGTGCCATGTTTTTTTGTTTTAATTTTATAAATAAGTATTGGAAGTATAAAACAATTTTGAACATTTTTTAAATTAAATAAAGCAATAAAAACCATTTCATAAATTTGTGCAATTTCTAAATTTGTTTTCATTGGGTAGTAGTAAGTCATTAGTTAATAGTAATTGACTTCTTTACTCACTGTGGTCATACTATTATTAGTAAGAATAAAACATGCAACAATAACATGTAAAATTAATTGAATAAAATGTGTAATACTTTTTGATTCAAACAATCGAATATATCAAAAATATTATTAGCTTTTTGAAAACACATATTACAAATACAAAACTGAAAGTAACCTACATTAATGCAGCTGTTTTAGAATTGAGTTTTAAGTAAATAAACTCCTTTGCAAAAAAAATAACGCTCACCTTACAGTCATTGGCTTTTCTATGGATAATATTAATATTTTTAGTATGTCATTAGCTTAGATGACTAGAAATTTCTTTTTTCTTTTTTTTTCACACTTAAATCCTATAATCGGTGTTTTAGTTAATGAACAAACATAAAATATTCGACCGTATTTATTAATATAACAGGGTACAAGTCGAATAATTCTTATTTGAAAATAATATTTAAGGTAGAAAACCGAAACGTGGAGGGTAACAAAGAATATCACGCAACGGCTTCAGGTCTTCGTTAACCCATGTTGTCGACAAATTCTCGGAATCTTCTGGCCCGAGAAAATATCCAACGAATGCCTGATGGATCTTTGTCACAAACCGTCGATTAGACTTTAAATCTTGCGCCGCAAGTAGACATGGATAGGCCATACTCTCCGAATGAACCCTGATCACATTCCCTGACAGACACTGGAATGGACTCCTCAAGGGAAAAGGAAGCGAGGTCGACCCAAACACACCTGGAAGCCCTCCGTAGCGGCCGAGATGAAATCCATCGGGTTGACGTGGCCTGAAGTGAAGCGCGTCGTTCAAGACCGATCCCAATGAAGAAGCACTGTGGACGCCCTCTGCCCCACCTTGGGGACATAGGAACATAAGAAGAAGAAGGTAGAAAACCAAATTCCTCCAATCCTTTATCATCTTTCACACGGGGAGTCTAAATAGGTATCCACAAAATAAATTTCGTGAGTATAAGTTTTAGTACATATATTGTATTTCTAGATTCTAAACAAATAATAAAACATGCTATTTGCTTTGAATATAAATTTATTTTTAGGAAACAGGCAGTGTCCCAAATTACGGCAAATATTCAATTAAAATATATTCAGGAACGTTTTGTATAGAGTCACATTAATTCATAAATATTATCAAGACTAAAACAACAATAACAAAAGATCTAAATCACAACCGACTTGTAAATGCTACGATTTAAATACAATAATAAATAATAACGCTTCAGAAGAAATAAATAAAATCGTAACTCATTTACAATTAATAATATTAAAAACAAAAAGTTCTGTTGATATACGGCATGAATAGACAGGCAAAACTAGCACTACATAAGAATATTATACACATAGCGTAAATATTAGGAGCATATTCTACTGATAATCATAACCTAATTTTACCCAAATGGCGTGTATAAACACTGGAGGGAGTGCGATACTGGACGTTTGTGTTCATCTTAGCATTAGATTATACTTAGAGATATGAAGAAACGTAGCTTACACTTTCTTCAATAGATTTATTCTAGAAAGATGTTTATTACTAGTGCTTGTTTGGGGTGAAGCATTGAATTTTTAAATATTTAAGGGTATTTGTGGATTTAGTGGATGTCAAAAAAGTAAAGATGGCGAATCAAAAAAGGGATGGAATCGAAGGGTGAAGATAGGGATTGATAGGTGAAGTCATTTTAGTTCTTGACTATCGAATTTCGTGGACGAATTGCGAACCCCCTTTTTTTGTCACGCCAACGTAGATCGTCGCCGTCGAGTCTCCCGTGGATAACTTTCGAAACTAAGGGATTGAAAAAATAAACTTATTTTTATAAATGGGATCCTAATATCATGGTTAACGAGAAATGCATTAATTTAGTACTGATGCATTCATTAACTTACATTCGTCCTGCTCTATGAATTTATTAGAAAAAAGCAAAAGACTTATTTTGACTTTTAAACATGTATTCACCTGAAGTAAACTTGAAATGTAATGATTTTTTTACAGCCTATATATGTATTTTATGCCTATATATATACATATATATCCCCATCTGGAAATCGAACCCACAATCATTAACTCCGAATCTGTATCATCCTCACTACGCCAATAAAGTGTGAATGATTGCAAAGTAACCATATGTTGGATACAGAAATAATATTATTTTAGCAAAGAACTCCGATACCAGAAAGAAATTCGTTGAAATATTTTTTAAAAAGTTTTCATCATATAAAATAATGGAGAACAGCAGTCCATATACCTACATATGTGCATGGAAATAACACGATGCGATCCATGTTCTATTATTTTATGCAACGAAGCGTGAAGGAACTCCATTGGAAAATCAAGCTCACAGCCGTTTTAAAAGGAATATCAATCCATTTATCGATGAGCACATACATTTAGATTTACATACCGACATACATATATCACTAACAGCAATACAACCAGACCTACAATGTACGTAAACTTTTACTTACACAGGTACTTTCGACTCCTGATACCTCGATTTAAGCCATAAAATTAGGTACATACATTATTTATGACATTCATTAAACTCAAATCATTTACGTATCTTTAATGTTTACATGAATACGCGTACGATTACGCTGAGAAATTATTATATTTATACAAGGCAATAAATATTAAGTAGGTGTGTAAAAATAAAAAAATATCTACACTTATATGTAGGTACTTAAGCAATTCTACCAATATTTATTTATCATCTAGATAATTACATAAGTCGAACTACACAAACTACGAGGACATGGAAACTTCAGAATGCCGAGAAAATGTCTACATTAAAACTACTAACCAATGTTAAGATCACATTATCGCTTTGCAATATTTTAATACTTAAATGACTTATTTACTTATATGAGATCATTTGTTCTTTTCCACATACACAAATAAATATTTTTTTAAAACGCATGTTTGAACTTTGCAGAAATATAAAAAAGTACATGTATGTTTTATAAAATTATAATATATTGCTTCAGCAAATTTGCGAATGAAGCAACTAATTATTTTTAGGTTTTTACTTTCAGTGAAGCTCTTTTTAGGAATAAAATTTATATTTAATTATATTTTATCCGCGATGAGATGACTTTTATTTATATCTGTGGCTAATACTTTGGCCATACAGTAATGATGACGACAAAAAATTACGTTGTAATTTATGCAATCACTGTTATGAACGATATTAGAAATAGTTTTAAATTAATATCTATGAGTTTTTTAAGTGATGTGATTCGTGGTCGCAGCGTCGAAGCACAGCGAAATGCGTCACCTGGAAGGTGTTGGTAGAGCGACTGCCCCTCTCCAGCGTGCCAGTCATCGTGTACCCCATGTTGAAATCTGCTTGTGTTACATTTGTTGTTAGATACAACTGTAATCGAAAAAACATATTACAATTTACATTATGATAAGCAGAAGAACAAATTATGTTTTGCAGCACCAGGCGTGTGTTTCATTTTGTTTTTTACCTTCTCTGAATTCAATGATACTTTTTATGGATATAGAAGTAGATGATTCTACTATTCGTCCATAAGCCAAATATTTTTAAAAGCCCATAGACATCCGCAATGCCTTAGGCAGTGCGGAAGCGTTGCCGACCTTAAAGGAAAGTGAAATTATGGGAGTGGGAGCGGGAGAGGGAGTGGGAGTGCGAGTGGGAGTGGAAAGGGGAGGGTTTTGGGCCTCCGGAACTCAGACCGCTCACCGTACGAAGCGCGGTAGATAAGCTACTACTCAGACGCCGGTTTTCTGCGGGAGTATGGTGCGGGAGCCCGGGCGAGCCGGCCCATTCATGCTACAGACAAATAATATGCCATTTTTGACAAAGTATTCGTCTGCAGCGTGGCTCTACTACTAACAAAAAATAAATTATTATTTTAATTCTAGCTTAAATAGCGAATTCGGATGAGAAAAATGCCTTCTCTTGAAGAAAAGGTGGTCGTAGCTGTATGGGCTAGGATAATATCATCTCTTATTATTTAAGTATTTTTTAAATTAAACCAATTTATTCTAAAAAGAAGCAAAAAATTATATTTGGCCTTCTCGTATCAAGATATACATATGTTGAATTGCAGACTCTTTTGGGAATTGTCAGAAGATGTTACCAACTCGTAGACCAAAAACGAACGAAATGTGATATCGATACCGATAAAAGGTTTTTAACGATTTTGTTTTATAAATAAAGAATCTACAAAAATAATTTTAAAATTTGTTGATAAAATAACTAAAATATATATGAAAGTAATAAGTATAATATAAAAATAAAATGCATGCCATATCATATGTAAATATCGTCTCATATCAATGATGATATGAGACGATATTTACATATATTTATTTAGTGTCTGAAAGCGTTTCGACCGTCACTACTAAGTATTACATACGAGTACTTGAGCGTTAACGTGAAACGCAGTCCATAAATGTTCAATTACATCGCTTGTGAGCTTTAAAAAAAATGTAAATGTACGAACAGAAAATATGCATAGGTACTGCCATAATAGTTTTACTATTATCGGAGTACCTATGCATATTTTCTACTCCGATAATAGTTTTACTATTATCGGAGTATGCATATTTTCATGCACTGGAGGGAACGCTATTTTAGAATTATTTTTTTGGGTTATTCGATTAAGAATTAGAAACAATATCTAGCAGGAGGCCATTGATTAGAAATCAGCGCTACAGTGAAATCATATTGTCTGATAGCAAAAGCTGAATCACTCTTATTACCCCATTTATTAATTTTAACTACTAAATTAGATGTTATTTTTCGTTTTTTGTTTCATGTACATATTTTGAAATAATAAATATATTAAAATTATTATTTTTCAAAATAGTTTAAATTATAAAAGGTAGTTGGATATTCAACAACCTGCTTTTGTGCTAATACCAAAATAAGTGTTACAGAAACTAACCTTAAAGTCAGCATCAGTTCCAAGATGCTTGAAGGTTCCCACGATATAAACTGCATTGGCGCCACTGATCACCATCCGTGCTTGTGTGCTGTGCCTAGATAAAATAAATCTCTCATCAAACTTGGCATAATGCTATTTTTATAGGATTACAATACTATTTTTCCTAATCAATATTCCTATGGTATACCTTAAGGGAGATTTTACGATATTTCCTGCAATTGCTACGTGTAACTCTCAAGGTGGTTTTGCAGTATTTTGTTCTTAAGTGTTTAGTTTACATATAATTTATTCAAAATATTTGACGTATAATAATTTACTACTCTAAGATTATAATCATAGAGTTTGAGTAAACGAGTTATGAAACGGAGATCGCGTTTTGGCAAACTTAATGTGGGATGCTATCCGATTTGATGCGGTAACGATCTACGAAGGGCGACTTACAGAAACCGAATGCATGTCTTAGGTGAGAACTATACGGACAGAAGTGGGCTGATTATGATGATCACAAAGACATCATTTAGAGCTGCTAAACTTTTTTGATCATTAACCCCTATATAGTTTTTGAAAACTCCATCGACCTCCCCAAAAGAAGCAATATTCATTTAATTATAATAAAATAAAATTATCTATTAGGCAGTGTGTTACATTTATCTTATGATTTTAAACATTAATTAAAGAAAAAAAATTTCACACTGTTACGCAATAGTTTTATGAAAAATATCTTAATGTTGAATTTTAAATACTTTAATATTTATTATATAATAAGTAACATCTATTGATTTTTAATCACTAAGATGGGTATACCTGGTGTTTCTTGTTTTACTTATCTTGAAAGTTTCCAATTAGAATTTGTGTTTATATTATATTATTATATATATTAATAGGGGTCGATTTTTAGAAGTTGTCGACCCCCAAAATCAGTTTTTGTTGATACCTGGGAAACCAATTCTGATCCCAAGGGGTTGATATCGACCACGTTGGGAGTCCCTGATATAGAGTCATCGTTGTTTTTATACTGCAACCGTTATCTTTGAAAGCGGCTTATAGATCGGTATAATCATAAAATTTGATGAAGGCCGGCGACGCATTTGTGACGCCTCCGGCATTGCTGATGTCTATGGCTACGCTGATCACTTATAATACAATTTATCTATAAAATTATCATTATCATCATCAGCCTATGGCAGTCTACTGCTGAAATTGGCCTCCATCAAAGCGTACCAGACTAAAATACAGGTAATCATCTACCTTGTGACCTACTGGCAACGCAATGATGAATCTTCAATCAATAAAGAAACTTGAATTTTAATTCAAATACTACGAAAATTTGCGAATTATTAGGAAATTCTTATTTCATCTGAAATAATCATAATAGTTTGTATTTAGGTTTATTTTTCAAACAAGAAAAACACGGCAGCTACAAGTGTTATAGCCACATAGTTTATATTGTACACTTATATTACTTTGTTATTGCACTTTAGCCTTTATATATGGCGCTAGCCGTGCTGTATATATCGTACGAAAATTTTCCTTGTTATTTTTCTTTGTTGATATAATACTTAAAATATTGTTGGTTTATGGTTATAGACTATGCAGACAGTGGTCTATATACTCATAAAAATTCATAAACACTTTTGTTTAAGATTCTGAGGAAATTTGTTTCAAGCTGTTTATGATGACCTTTTGCGGGCCACAAAAGTGTCAATGGCAAATGGTGAGCGCAAACACAGAAGGTACATTTTCGTTTGATTCCTTCTTCATTCAATGGTGTTATTTTCGATACAAGTGGAGGAGGATGGGGATTGTGGTTTAACCCTCATTAACACATTTTTTAAAGAATTTCACCCCCCCCCGGCTCGTCCGGGGAAGTACCTCACTCCCGCAGAAAACCAGCGTCTGAGTAGTTCCTTAGTTAACCCTCCCCCTCTCATAATGACACTTTCCTTAAAGGCCGGCAACGCTTCCGCACTGCCAATCTCTACGGGTGGCATAGATTCCACCAGATGACACGCCTGCTCGTTTGCCTTCCTATCCCATAAAAAATGTATGTGAATATAAAACTCAAAAACTAACTAACTTTTTTGGCGCAGCGACCCAAAATGGATCTTGGCCTCTGAACAGATCTTACGCCACCGTTCCCTGTCCTCCTGCCAGTTGCAGATTTGAAGGTTGCGCAAGTCATCCTCGATCATATCTCTCCAGCGGTACCTGGGGCGCCCCACAGGAAGTCGTTCAGTTAGGCGACCCATATACGCTCTCAGGTTATCATGTTAATTTTAATTATTAGTTAATTGTAAATAGGACTTCATTCCATTATTTTTGTTATAATATGTACATGTAAATATGTAATTTAAAAGTTTTTTTCATTATGATATGTTATTGATAATAGGTTACTTGATACGAACATTTGTTTAATGTTCTGATGTCGTTGTAACGAGAGAAAAAAAGAAAAAGTGATGTTGCTGCGATTTTAGGAAAAAAATAAAGTAAACGTAAAAATGCTTTGAGTAGTATAAAATTTGAATTTTTCTGAGAATGGAATAGATTAGGAAATTGATAGGAATGTGGCTTTGTTGCTTCATTGATGTTGGTGGTAGAGGAGTATCCTAATGAGAGCCATAAAACTCACATGTAGTGAAAAAATGGATGATTTCAGTGACGAGTAATCTAATACACACTCGTACGTAGCAGTGAAGCAGTCGTCATGATTCCTGGCACGTTCTTCAGTTGGCAGAGTATAGATCCGACACGTATCTAGCGCGCCCTAACGGCCGATGTAATGGCGACTTGGTCTGTAATGACCTCAAACATCTCGAGCCCTCGCCGACTGACGACGGACGGCGGATAAATTAAAAACGTTTACGCGTTCTTTCGCAGTAATTTCGTGCTGGTAATGTTTGAGTTTTAATTTTTGTTGAATTTAGAAAATGTCTATAAAATTTTGTCGATTTCGGCATAGACAGGTCGCTCCATTTCGTTCTGTGGCTATCGGACGCGGCCACTATGGGAACAAACTAAGTAAATGGAGTGGCAGTATCTCCTTCAGTAATAAAAAAAACAATCTACGTTTCTCGATCTGTTTGCGAAGCGTGGGCATTACGGTATCAATCTCACAGGCTCGTGAATCTTATAGCTCAACATTATTGTTAATTCTCAAACTAATGGACGGAATTATTTTTAAATATCTGCGTAAGATGTATAACTCAAAAAGATAAAAATTGATTAACAATGAAGCAAAATTCCTTAGCGTTTTCCTTAATGAAGCATTTATTGTATATTATAGCTTATTTGCCAATATGTACTGTGATTGATGTGTTATATGTGTATATTATCTTAAAATGCGTATAAAAACAGAATAGAAAAGAAGAAATAGACTATAACTGTGAACCTGTTTAAATATTACGCACCACAAGCTGAAAATAAAAATGAGAAAAAAAGAAAAATGTTTTATGCCTGTATTATTATGATTGATTAAACGAACAGTCGGATGAGTGGCAGAAGCTAATATTAATACATGCGTATCGTTTAATTAAGTAATATCATTCTTTTTTTATTTTAAGCCTGAACTGTCCCACTGCGGAGCAAAGGCCTTCCTTCCTTCTTTCCACTGGTCTCTATTTTGTGCTATCTGTTTCTAATCCCTGCAGTGAGAATTCATTTCATCCTGCCGTTTCTTCCAGGGTTTGTCACGGGGTCGCTTCGTATTGGGGGACACAATCTGTGGTAGTAATTTTGCGTGGTTAAATTACTCAGTTGTAGAAGGAACATTATTAAAAAATTATTAAATTATGTATTCAAAATTTTTTTTGTCATTTTTTTATTTTTATAAAACTAGTAAAACAATGAAAATATTCATATTTTTATATTGACTGACGTATTGAAATTGAAATCTAAATTATTTAAGTGCTCACACGAATTTGTTTTCTTGTTATGAGTTCTTTTTCAAAAAGAAAACGCATAAAAAGCAACACAATAAAAGCACATCTCATCTATCGGAATAAGATTTCGTCTCACGTAAGGCGATCATTTGTATGCCTGAGTGATTTGTTTACTATCACATATAACATTTGCGAAACTTATTCAAAAAAGTCTGACAAAGTAAAAATTTTCCCAATTCAGGGTAATCCTTTGTATACAAGTTGTTAATAATTTTCAGTTAGTTTTACATACACGTAATTTTTCATTTCAGTGTAAAAACACTGCCTGCAAGTCTTTGTATCTCCAAACTTGGAAGTATTTGAAATATTTATTCAGCGATTGACCTAATTCGCTCAGGGACCAAGACTCAAGAGAACTGCCTTCGTAGTCTATGATTACGGGTTCAATTCCCGCCTTGGAATAAATAAAATATAAAATAGCAAAAAACTTGGAATAAATAAAATGAAAACAAAAAATTATGTATTTATTTTATATTGTATTTATCCCTAAATAAAATACATTTAATTTAGCAATACGTTCCGTGGTAGTACAGGTAAGTTTAACAATTGAATAACCAAGATACATAAAGTTGTTTCTTTATACATTTATTTATATAATAAATTAAAATAAAAACTTACTCACACAAACTCTACTAATTTCAAAGATGAACCAGTTTATTTTGTGTATTAGTTTAGTTAGAGTTTATTTTGACTATTTTTTTACAGTATTATAACATAATACGTATTACTTTTTATAATTTTTAATCATCATCAACAGCTTGCGGCAGTCCTCCTGCTTTGTTGCTTGCCGAACATAAGCCTTTCGCAAGACGCGCCACCTAGCCCCTCGATCTTCACGAGTCCAGTGTTTGGCAACCATCCTGCGCATATAGCAGACACGATGTTTCTCCATTCCGTCTTGTCGGAGGCGACGCGTTTTACTCAGCTTCAGGAGAGACCGATTTTCTTCGCTTCAGATATAACTGTGCGCCGCCATGTTTCTTTTGGACGTCCACGTTTCCGTTTCCTCTGCGGGTTCCACTCAGCGGCTTGTCTGGGGATATGGGTAGCGTGGCGTCGGTGAGTGTGCCCTATCCACTTCCATTTACGGCGGCGAATCTGCATATCAATTGGATCCTCGTTGTTTATTCTCCACAGATCGTTGTCCGGACGGAGACCATTTTGTCCGGCCAGAAAACATGGTGGATTTGGCGTAATTTTATTAGTTGTTGAATACCTACTATAATATTATTTTTAATGCCTCTTTTATTTTATAAATACTTTATAACACCTTAAACAGAAACATGTGAATAATGCATGTGCTCTATATTCGATGCCAGAAATATTTCAGCATATTCATTAAAGCCTCGGTGTGGGTGAACCTAATAAATAGTATCCCGTTCGCTCCAAGCTTCACGGAGTATCCGGCACGTTTATTTACGGCAGGTTCATGTCTCATCTAAGCTGCGAGGGTTGGTGGCGCTAAAATCACGCCGTTGCGACGCTCCCCGCGACCTGCAGCCGTTTGTCAAGCGACGGCGAATCTCACCTGAGCCGGGCGTTGGTTAATTGCGAACAACACGGCTAATGTTCCAGCGCGATGATTAACTGCTTCCGGACAAGATTCTTATTAACATAGACATTTGTTTTTACATTAACAGTAAACCTCTTGAGGTGCTCCTTAATGAGTTCTTGTGAAATATACGAGTAACATTATTCACAGAGTGGTTTATGTCTAAATTAACGTAGCACATTAAAAATATTGTGTGAATTACCTTTTAGTCCCAGCAACCTCGACGACCTTACAACGAGAACGACGCCACCAACATGGCTGCAGGGTCCAATATGAGGAGGAAGCGCTGCGCGCCCAACCCTCCTCTGGAAATAGCAGCACCTTCAACAAAATTAATGTAATCCTATAAATGTCGATACAACTTGTAGATATTAGATAAATCAAAATTAAGTATTACAATCCATTGTTCTTTGAGCTGTGGTTGATAATGTTTTTTTTGTTGTTTGTTTTTGTTGTACAGCTAGGCTGCAGTCGAATACTTTATCAAGAATGGCACAATATTTGTCTGTAGCATGAATGGGCCGGCTCGCCCGGGGAAGTACCACACTCCCGCAGAAAACCGACTCCCCCTCCGATTCCCACTCCCATAATGACACTTTCCCTAAAGGTCGGCAGCGCTTCCGCACTACCTATGGCGCTGCGGAGGTCTATTGGCGGCGTTGATTGCTTATCATCAGGTGACGCGCCTGCTCGTTCACCCTTCCTATCCCATAAAAAAAATATTGTAAAGGTAAAAATTAAAAAGTTACTCTGCTTTTGACTTTCCATTTTAATAAGTGATTTTCGTGAAGTAACGCCCGACTCCATTTGTTATATTAAATGTAAAAATAACATTTTGAAAAGTCAGATTTCTCCCGTTTAATGAACCTTAAAACAATACTGTAATTACATTTGCGTCGATACCATTTCCACAAACGTAGTCAAAAATCTAAGTATTTCAATCAACTTACGAATTGAAGCCTGAAGCAGGCTCTTCATGAAACGTTGAGTACAAATTTTCTAAATTAGAAAACTTTACAAGCCTTTCGACGGCGGGTTGAAAAATAGCTTTTTGGCTAAAACTAATATTGCAGGCTGGAAACAAAACAGCCGAGTTGTAACGAAGTTGTTTCAGGCGGAGTTTACAACCGCGGGCGGTAAGAGTCTGTAAATCGTTCGCTTCGTGTTTTCGTTTTGTGGGAGTACCTCCTTGGGCAATGTCAGCGATAACGTAAACGCGGAAGCGTATTGGATGCTGTGACTCGAATGCTCGATTGATTTCCGGCATTCCGTTCTCATTTTCTCCGCCGCGATTCGTGCAATATTTTTTTTCTCTTTAAAAGTTTTCCCGCTTTCGACAATATTGCGCCAGTTTCAAAGAGGCGCAGTCGTTGGGGATGAAATCGCTTTCACGTCGAGTGAGCACACTAATGATAGAGTTCCGGACACCGATGCGTCTCGCAAGGAAGGTACTCGCGCAGACCCGGCCCCTTGACGAACGTAACAATTGTTTAATGGGTTTAAAAGCTTTTCATTGTTGCGCATGTTAATGCTTAATGGAAAAAAAAACTTTTTAATGATGCTTTCAATTGACTACCTTTGTTGTTTATGGCACCATTATTTAATTTGGCTAATATATATTCAAATACATTAATTAAAAATAATAATTTATTTATATATATATATATATATATATATATATATATATATATATATATATATATATATATATATATATATATATATATATATATATATATATATATATATATATATATATATATATATATATATATATATATATATATATATTTGAAGTACCCATAAGTAATCAATTATTTTCGGAAGATACCATTTGTCATTAGTCCTGCGTACAACCAGACAAGTGTAAGCATACTTTTTTCTTGTGTTATTCTTCAACCAGTTTATTAGTAATTTATTTCCAACAATATAATTTTTTTTTGTAGCCCTGTAATAAGATTGCGGACTTTGTAACTTCTGATAGCCATATTCGTAATTGTGTACTTTTCCATTTTAACGCCGGTTTAAGTGCCACGGAAACAACAAGTAAAATTTGCAACATATATGGAGATGTGTTAAAGGTCAACAAGTGTCAACATTGGTTCAGAAGATTTAATAAGTCATTTAAACTCGAAAGGCGACTCAAGAGAAAGGAAGTCATTTAAACTCTTTTATGAAATGGGGAAAGGGGATCAAACTGAAGTACCGAAAACGTAAATCAAATACATAAACTTTGCTCCATTTTCAACTTATTGCCAGTTTTTGGATAGTTTCTAAACAGCATGCCTGATATGGATAAGATTGTGTTTTTGGAAGAGATATTTTTGTCTGCAGAGAAATCGCTTTTAGATATTTTAAAACGTCGAGAATACCCAAAAAGTTGTCGTTGAAAGTGCAGCAGCATATAAAATAAAAGGTCTTTATTTATGGACACAATACAAATCGATGATGATCCATTTGATTCACAGTCATTGATTTATATTCATTGCTTGCCAGACAAAATCACTTCAATGCCATTTAATATTCAACAGTCCTTGCGGGCTGTTGCGGTGGCGCGCCCGCCGACACCTTTTTACACAAATCGATCTATCACCCGCGCCCTGCCAATGATTGAGGACCGTCCAATTACGGAGCGTGCCTGCGGAACATTTTTCCATTTGTAATTGATTTGCTATTGCGTGACAGAGACATTTCATGTTCGCGTCGCTCTAAATCATCTCCTACTCTTTATTTGTATAATAATAAGTTAACGCACTCGACCTGACTCAGAATAATTCACGTCGAATTTTAAAATAATGCAAAAACATTAAGTTCGTTCTCCAAAGAAAATTGATGTACATATTGTAATATAGATGTATCTATTCAAAATTTTAGGCTCGTACTGGATGATTTCGTGTACCTAATATTTTCGCTATATATTTATTTGCCGGCTTGTCGAATGCTCAATTAATTCGAACTCCTTTCCTCTTGTTTTATTTCCATCTTTCTCACCCATTTCTCACATCTAACTCATAAGTTATTGGAGTTGTAGATGTTCATGGGCGGCGACTTAATACTACTATAACTACAACAAAAAAGACCCGAACGTCACTCTTTGATGATCCCAGTTAAAAATGTTTAAATAAATAACAAATAATGCATCTAAAGGCGAGTGTAAATAATCTTTCTTTCGGCTTAACTATTACTATCATATTTTATTGTGAAACATTATATATAAGCATATCTTGGCAAACCGTTGGCACTTTTTTGTTGTAAGGCATAAAAATCAATTTAGTACGAATCTCTTTAAAATAATCAAGGTATTTAAATACAATATTTTCCATTTTGTGCCAGACGTGAATTGCGTCGCCGTCTGGTTGGTCGGTAGTCACGTCTTACCTCTTGACGCCACTTCACTATTGCAGTTTGTAATTTGTTACTACATTTATTTGAGTCTACATATTACTGAATCTTAAGACTTAAGAAACAGACTAAATAAAACAATTATTTCTTTTTGAACTAAAATAACTTTTGTTGTGTGTAAAAACTATACTCCTTTGCAAAAAAAACGGGCACCTTACAGTCATTGGCTTTTATGTAGATAATATTTTTAGCAAATTTTAGCACATCATTAGCTTAGAGGACAAGATTTTTTTCTTTTTTAAAATTATTTTTTAAGACTTAAATCCTATAATTGGTGTTTTAGTCAATGTAAACAAATCCGTGTGAAAATGCATACATGTCTTTATCCGTGTGAAAATGCATCATGTTTTATGGGTATAGTGAAATTAAGACTGCGAGTATTTTTAATGGTACTTTAATAAAAAACACGATTAATTAATAACGCGTATGACCTCCCCATGCAGAAATTACGGCAATTAATCGTCTTAGCATGCTTTTCACCAGGTTTTTGATGGTGTACTGTGGAATATATTCCTACTCAGCAGAGATCACACGTTTAACCTCCCTGGTGTTTTATGGTACTATCTAGGTACGATAGCTGGAGGTTACGCCCGCCCAAAACATAACAGATCCTCCACCTTAAGGGGGTGACTTCTTCAAAACATATGTCAGTATAGCGTTTCCCTGGTCTGCGTAACACTGGCCGACGTCGGTCCTCACCTTGCAGTCAAATTCGATTCCAGTTACCTAGTTTCCAAGATAGGCAATTTTTAGCGAACCTCAATCGAGCAATCCGGTGCTCATATAGTGACTTGGGGGCCCGTGCTGGTCGTCGCCTACGTATATCATCAGTTACAAGCCTCCTCCGTACAAGTCATAGCTTAACTTGTGCTTCTCGTATCTCTTCAAGGTTTCTTTTGAGGTCTCTGTAACTGCATTTGCAGTTCCTTACAGCTTGAGTCACTAAGAAGCCATTATCTAGTGCAACGTTTTTTCTCAGAACCTTGTCTTCTCTGAACGAAATCTGTCTCTTGCTATCGAGTCCAGGTTCTATGGATGGTTGAACGACTCACGTTTAACCGCTGTGAAACGTAACATTGGGTACACCCCTCTTCCAGCAGCGCTATAATTTTTCTAGCTCTTATTGCTTTTTCTGCCATTAAAATAGACACAAAGATATCTGTTTTAAGTCACATTAAGACAGAATGATGCGACGATGCGACAAACATAAATTATTCTACTGAAAATAACAGAAAGCTTTATTTGCCTAATAACTTTCAAACAACAAACCCGCAAAAAGTAATTATACTAGTCACAAACTAAAAAAGGGATTATTTTATCAAAAACAAAAGTTTGAATATGGAATTAACTTTTTTTTCATACACAGACTCTTTATTAAGTGCCAGTAACATAGTTTGATTATTACAACCTCTTTAGAACTAAAGTATTACCAATAATGTAGAAAACTCAAAATCGCCGTTTTTTTGCCAAGGAGTGTATAATCGGCAAATAATAATTGCTTTATGTTGGTCACACAGCGAGTATATGGCCATTTCTGAAAGTTTTAGGCGCGTATTACGCTGTACGGTAGACAGGATTCCTGTCCTTGAATCAGAACGGTGTAATAAGAGCAAGTGAGGAAGGGCAATAATCAGGGCGGTGGGCAAACCCAGTCGACCTTACTCCCTGGATGCCTTTACTACCATGTGTCTTTTGTTTTAAATTGTGTTTTTTTAATAGTGAGAGTTATTAAGTTTGTTCGAATTCCGCTTCTCCCATTTTTTAATTATTTTTGAACTCATGTGGATATGCCCTTAGGATTCATATTTTGGAGTGCTTTTTTCGTAATTATATATAATGTTTCACAGAAATTTTACATTTCTTCGTTAATTTTTTATTAATGTTCATGGTTGTTACCAGTAAAGCCGCAGCAGGCGCCATACGTTCGTTTCTTCACAATGTCGTTTTAATAAATCTGGTTGATAATCAAAACATTAGGAGCCTGTTTAGTCTTAATAGCAATTCTACGTGAAAAAAAAAATGATTTATATCGTGTAATGTAGGGACTGTGTGTGGTAATTACATGAGTGCTAGGTTGACAACGAGAATGAAAGATTAGAATTACAAAAATCTATGTTAAAAAATTATACAATATTTTTAACAAATAAACAAGTACTGTTCTCAGCGCCTTGACGGTAAGTATTTCACCATCGAACAAATTTCTACCAGTTGCAGTTATCTAAGGTGAATTCTTAATATCAAACAACCTACTTTCCTTTTCTTTTCTTTGATGGCAATTAGTTATAACTATTATGCCAGTGTCAAGCAAAATACAACAATATCAAATCTCTTGAAATGTAACTAGTCAGCTTGTCACGTTACATCTCGATAAAATGGTGGCAATTTTACCAAAACTTCTACGGACTTTTCGGTCAACTTAAACAGTCACGATACACGCATTTATTTTATATCACTACACGTATACGCTTTAATCGAACTATAATGTATAATATGCCTCCACAATTAAACAATATAACTGAAGCTAATATAAAATTATAAAAATAAACTACGTCACTACGTTACTGATATAAGTTGGCGGGAAAAGTCAACGACCTACTTACTCGGTTGCTTATCTCTTCTATGAAAAAAGCATTAATCTTAGAGAATGGCAGCTATTTCCACTTTATAGATGTGTAGTTCACGTTTATTTACATGTATTGGTAGGCAGCTAATCTTGCACATTGACACTACTTAGTGCACCATGCGGCGTGGCGTCATAACAAATGTGATTAGTAAGATAAGCATAATTGCATGTCGGTACTAATCTTAAGGTGTAAGAGCTGGAAACCTTATAAATATACGAGTATTTCCACATTTACCAATATTACCAGTTATATGCAGTGAAAAACTGAAGGGAAAAGAAAAGAGGAAGACCAAGAAGAAAGAAGAATTGAACAAATTGGCCTTGGATCAGGGAAAATGGAAATTACTGTATTGACAAGTGCTTTGCACTAAATTATAGATGGATGGACCGTTATTACTTGAATGGGATTCAATGAATGATATTCGTTATTGGAAGAGCTAAAACTGATTGTAAAATTTATTCTAAGGTTTAAGATTATTAATAGAGTCAGGCGTTACTTTGCAGAAATCCATCTCTATGTGGACAGTCAAAAGTTTTACTTAGCTAAGATCCGCGACAAGCAAAACAATAACAGAAAACTAGTAATGTGTGTTTTTTCTGCTGGATGAAGTGGATTTATTTGGAACTTAAACCAAAAACCTACCGATAAGTTTTTGATTTAAGTTCCAAATAAATCCACTTCATCCAGCAGAAAAAACACACATTACTAGTTTTCTGTTATTGTTTTGCTTGACGCAAAATTGAATCTTAGCTAAGTAAAACTTTTACTGTCCACACATCTAAAGTTTAATCCTCACCATCTGAATGAGTGGCGATCTACTACGATGCGCTTCTCTCAAAGCTTCTTTCCACGCACCACCAATCTGTGGTGCGTGGAAAGAAGCTTTGAGAGAAGCGCATCGTAGTAGATCGCCACTCATTCAGATGGTGAGGTTTAAACTTTAGATATGTGGACAGTCAAAAGTTTTACTTAGCTAAGATCCGCGTGATGGCACCTTCAAAAAACGAGCCTACAGATACCTAAAAGGCCGCAACGCTTCCGCGACTCCTGCAGTGTCGCGGTTATCTATGGGCGGTGTTGATTGCTTTCTATTAGACGGCATGCTTGCTCGTTTGCCCTCCTATCCCATAAAAAAATTGAGTAGTAGAGTAGTTCATATCATTGGTGTGTAAGAATGGCGTTAACGCTATGGGGAGTGCAATAGCGTTGAATTAGTAAAGGTCAATATTAATAGTTAAGTAAAAAGTACAAATAATAGGAGTACATTGAAAGTATATTATCAGGCAATTATCAGGCATCATACTGTTCAGGTATTATCATTTATCTTTCTGCTATCCTATTTGTAATTCCACGTCTTGTCCACAGGCCAGAGTTTGTAGTCTGTATTAATTGGATTTAGTCTTGATTATGAATGCGACGTGAATATTACGGCTAAAGGGATTTGATAATAATAATTTATAATTAAGATAACCTGTGTTTTATTGTTCAATGATTTAACAGTGATCTTCTTGAATTATATTAATGATTATTATTATTTATCATACAAGTAAACATATGTTCGTTTTTTTGTCTTGTTCTTTACTTTTTACCACTCTAAGTAGTTCATGGATTACAAAAAATCCACAGCTAAAATGTTTTGTATCATCACTACTGGTCTGATGCAGTCCATTGTTATTATACAGGTTCCAATATGTTTGTCACATGTTTGCATTACTCATTTTTATATGTCTTTTGTTATCTATCGCGCATATAAGCAAACCACGTTTACAACATGGTTTCGTTTTAGCAGCGAATTTATTCGTAAAGTGTAAGGTTTTGTTATCGTAGGGCACCGAAATGGGTAGGCTTAAATGTTTATTAGGAAGTGATATTTAAATTGTGTTGTAATGGCGCCAAATACAAAGATTTTTAGTGTAGAGATATGTATATATAAGGTTTTTTTATTCATCTATTCACCTTATATTTTATTCTAAAACATTTGACATTTATTCTGGAACACACGTTTGATGCTAAAGTTAGCAAGTAAATAAGTAACAAGAAATTTATCTAATATAGCAGAAAATTTGTCTAAAATAGCAAAATAATCATCTAAAATAACACAAAGTTTGTCTAAAGTGGCAGAAAATTTATCTAAAACAGAGTTGTGCGCCTTCACGGCAAACATGCAAACACTTAATGTTACAAAAAAGTTGCAATAAAGCTTACCAGCCTTACAATAAATATTTCTGATTTAGAGAGATTAGTTTTCAGTAATAGGCTGTTGAAGGTTTTATGGCGATGATAAATGATTAGAATATCGAAAAATGACACTGCAATCACATGGGTCACGGTGAAGGGTAAATCTCATGTTTGTGCAGATATACATTTTATATTTCCCGACATTGTTTGTACGATGAGGCGTGTTTGCGTAGAGCTTGTTCTTGTAAAATTGATTTATGATAGCATACGACAAATACGTGACGTTATTTCTTTAGTGTATCGCGCAGCATCTTTTAAGTAGATACATTCAGCGTTGCCTTTGTTCTAGTATGTTTTATAGCGTATACTATTTTTTTTTTTGGGATAGGAAGGCAAACGAGCGGGCGTGTCACCTGATGGAAAGCAATCAACGCCGCTCATAGACTTCCGCAGCGCAATAGGCAGTGCGGAAGCGAAAGTGTCATTATGGGAGTGGAAATGGGAGGGGAGGGGTAGAGGGGTGTTGGGCCTCCCGAACTCGGTCGCTCACCATACAAAACGCGGTAGGTAAGCTACCACTTAGACGCCGGTTTTCTGGGGGAGTGTGGTACTTCCCCGGGCGAACTGTTTTACATATGTGGGAATGTGAAATATAAAAATGGAACCATTGTTTTTTTGTTAATTTCCTCTTATGTTCCTCAATTTACAGCCTTAACATTGGCATTTTCAAGTCAATTGGCAATGACCTCCAATGGATGACTGCAATACCATGGTCGCTGCAGATGTATTACCTACCGTTGGGTAACATGTGAATAATGGAAGAGGAAGATGAAAGTAATGGAAGGGAAAGAGAGAATGGATTTGGGATTCCGAACTCGGAAACAGCTACCTTTTAACGCTAATATTCTGTGAGAACGTGATATTTTCACGATCGAGTTGGCCCATTAAGTTGAAAGTTTAGTTATCTTACATGGTTAATCCACATTTTTCTTAGTACAATATCTAATTTTAGATAGCTTCGACGGGTATCGTTAGCGGTAATAGTTGATTGTACTTTGTACCTGTAGTTAAAAAGTCTAGATGTCATATTACAAAAGTAAATCTGTAGAAGCAGTAAAATTTTCTTTTACAACCGCAGTTGAGAGAGTTTGTCTTATAATCTTATTTAATTTATTAAATAAGATTATAAAAGTAAGTTTTCTGATATTTTGATTGGATCAGTATGTAAAGTTATAGAATTAATTTGTAAAACGTCTTATATTATTAATTTTACATTTTGGCTGCCAGCCAATTACAAAGATTTGGTTGCGGACCAGAATTTTCAATTTACTACATATTAATATTATACAACACGGGAGGTATTGTGGAATTGCTATGAATACTGTGATTTTAGCTTTTTAGTTTATATAGACTATATAGATAGTAAATTTATTTAGGTTGCGATATACCATCAAGTAATCCGAATTTGACGACCTACATAATTCGCTAAGAGGCGTAGTTACTGCTTTAGGAGGCAATGATCTATGTATTTCCAATGCCCATATATTTCATGCTGGGCATGGACCTCCCTTATTAGACGAATGGACAATCATCTTCTTGTTCAATCTTGAATGGAAATTAGGAATGGACAAAACCTCTTCACGATTGAACAAAATAGAAGCGGCGCCCAGACTCGACGAATTATTTCCTGTAGGTCACACATAAAAGCGTTGGCCTTGGCGACGACAATTCATTCGAAATGGGAAGCCCTATCCTAAAGCGTGAGACATATAGAAGCTATAAAAATATCCAAAATTACCCAAATACCAGAATTAATGTATTTCCATTTCGAAAATCTAAAATATTATTAACGGTTGCTTGACATTTTCCGCGCACATTCCGGACGCGCAGCGGATCTAGTGTCAAAATTTAATTAACCTGAGCTAGCGTACGGGGGGGGGGGTTGCACACGTTTCACTTCATTGCATATTAACGACCACATATCGACGCTGCATCCCGTTTCGACTGGATTATCAACTTTGTAAATATTTCCAGGCAAACAGGTTAAGTATATTAGCTGGATTTGCTGGAGTTCGAAATTTATTGGACCTTAAAGTCTGCTTTACGATCTGGTATCTTACTTAAAATCAATTATATTTATTAATGGAGTCAGGCGTTACTTTGCGGAAATCCATCACTATATGGACAGTCAAAAGTTTTACTTAGCTAAGATCCGCGACAAGCAAAACAATAACAGAAAATTAATAATGTGTGTTTTTCCGCTGGGTTTGGCGTTGTGTATAGTGGTTGGTGGGTGGAGAGTTGATGGCCGATTTTCGGTAAGTTTTTGGTTTAAGTTCCAAATAAATCCACTAAACCCAGCGGAAAAACACACATTAAGTTTCTGTTATTGTTTTGCTTGTCGCGGATCTTAGCTAAGTAAAACTTTTGACTGTCCATATATCAATCATATTTAATAATTATTACGGGATATTGTTACTGAATTTGTAGTCTTAAATTTTTACTGAACGTAGTACTTACTGGGCCATCAATTTTTTCACAAGTCTGTAATTACTTGTACTTTAAAGTATGTATAACTTTCATAATTCTAAATTATATCCTTTATTTTTAAGACCATTTTATTGAGAGTGTCCAATGCTTTTTAAATAGAGATTAAATATTTATATTAAATTATGCCTTATTGTAATGTATTTATTAATAATTTAATATTATTCACATGCATTGATATTAATAATAATTTAATATTTATTAAATTTTGACTTTTTTATGGGATAGGAGGGCACACGAGCAAGCGTGTCGCCTGATGGGAGCAATCAAATAATCAAGTAACTTATCTAGAGGTGATTCAATATCAATTTTGTATGCACTATTAAACAATTTTCTTTTTAAATTTTAACATAAAGAGTTAACTTTAATATAAAAAAACCAACTAGTAACTCATAACAAAAATATTTTGAACACATATAAATATATTTAGATATAAAAAAATAATTTACAGGAATAATATGAAGTTATCAAATGTCCTGATAGTGAAATATCAATCAAAACTTAACTCACTTAACCATGTATATAAATTTGAAAACAACCAAAATAAAAAATAATTTAAAGTCAACACAATAAGTATTTATTCGTGGTGAGTTCAACGTAAGAGAGTTTATATAAACGTTTGTAAAAATAAAATTCAGCTTTAACCTGTCTTCAAACATTGTCGGGACACCTCCAATCGGTCTGAAAATATAAGCTTTTGTATTTTTTGAGTTGTCTGCGGGTGTACCTATTGCCCGCAGCGAGCCGATGGCACCTAAACTGCCAATTTGTAGTTTGATGACGCGACAAAGGGTCGCGTCGTGTGGACATCCGACTTCGACATAACTCAATTCGGTATCCACTGCAATTTACCCACAAAGACCCTCGGTGTCGTTCAACGTACATTTTCTCTCTCATACAGTGATTTGCTAGAATATCTCATGCAGGGCTATTCCGCTGAGATTATTAAACGACCTCTTTCCTGGTTGATAAATACATATATTGTGTAAATCCATATATGTTTTCAACTGCGATAAAGATATATATTCTTTTGAGATTGTTTAATTTTAAAAGGTAGTGTGTGGTCCTTGGCGTAGAATAGTTGCCGCTACTTCCTATGGGTGTTGAACGAGGTGACTTTAGGAGCAAATACTGGTATAAGGTAGATGCTAGATGCCTAGCATCTACCTTACGATAAAGATGAATCTACCATATCTAATTCGCCTGTCAAGCGTGGCAGTTACGACAACACTTTTTTGTATTTGGTTTGAGGTAGGCTTTTTTTTAACTGCCGATATATGTGCCACTGCTGTGCACGAGCCTCTCCATTTCTGGAGGAACGGAGGTGGGTAGGAGTACGTAGGTGAGGTAGGCTTATGGTCAATAAATAACTGTTATATACAACTATATTGATGATGTCAAAAAGTAATAAAAATTTGTTAAAAATTCATATTTAATAAAACAAATTTTTATTTGAGCAATTATTCTTGCGATCTCGGCTTTAACCGTAGCCTGCGTAAGTTTAGTGCGCTCCATTAAACTACTTTTATAGACGGTTAACCAATTAGTTCAGAGAAAATAATTGTTTCTCAAGCTTTAATGTATTGCCCAATCTTTCGGAAAACGTATTATTAAATAAAAAAATTATTTTACGGACCATGTATACCGAGAAATAAAAAAAGCAATTGACAGAAGTAAAAAAGTAAAAAGTTGTAATATTTCAAAGTGGAGAGATGTTTTCTGTGTCAAAAGTAACGCATCTTTTTTAATAAAATTATATTAATTTTGCCTGACCAGTTTAGAAAATTTATATTAAAATTTTAAGAAGTCATTTCAAATGTAAGTAATTATAAAATAATCGTTGTGTAACTAGCAGCGATATATAAATTTGTTGGGGGCTCACCTTATTGATTAGCCCAGTACTACCAAAGTTAATATTATTCTTAAAAAAAAAAAGCATTAGTAGTTTAGTTCGATAGCTTAAAAAGTTTCTATCAATAACATCGTTTAATATTCTATTAAAAAAATCGTTCGATCTCTATCTTATTCAATGAAACCTTTCTGGATACGATTGGAGAAGATTTGAGATGTAGATTCTATGTTACAATTAAATTTAGTGTATATGAGATTGATGATGTGATTTACCTCACTTAAATGCCTATGTGGGGCAAATTTAGTATTTGGACCGCAATATCATTAAGAAACCGCTAAGCTTATGCAGTCCTTAGCCAATTAGTAATAGAAATACAATGTATATTATATTAAATAGAAGTTAGATATATTAGCGGTGTCGCGGTTGTCTATGGGCGGCGTTGATTGCTTTCCATCAGGCGACACGCTTGCTCGTTTGCCCACCTATCCCTTAAAAAAAATATAGCACTCACACGACACATAAGTCGTTGTAGTTGAAAAGGTTATACGTTTCTAATTCTTTATACTAGTACATATCTTACTACGTTATATAAAGTGATCAACAGTTTTTTAATACAAAGTTTTTGTAAACTTAAGTTAGTTTTTTTAATTAAACTCTCCTTTATCCTTATTACTCCTGTAAGTATTAACTCATCTGTAAACTGTATACATTAACCGAGTCCAATTGGATTTCTCATGGGACACATAGTCTAATAAGATGAGGAACTTAAAAAATTTCTTGGACCCTATCTAACTTATGTAAGGATGTCATGCGCGAAACTTCATGCTTAAGCTATAAATTATATGCCAGTTAGAGTTAATAATTTTATTACGTAGCTATATACCAAAAGATTTAAGAAGTAGATACACACTAACTTTACATCAACATCATAGGAAACATTGTGTCATACTTACTTAAGTATTTCTAAAATTATTATTTCATTTGTATGTTAATTGCAAAGTAATAAGTTTGGAACCAAAATAAGTTCCATGAAAACAATTTGGAAACGATGAATAATTCAAATCAAGCTACACTTTAATTACAAACAGAGGAAGAATAAATTAGTACAGATAAACATGGAGTAGATATAAACATCAACACAACGTGCCGGTAATTTTATTTGCGGTTTGATTAGGAATTTCTTATTGAGGCGTTGCCATGGCTACGGAGATGTCAACATGCAATGGAAATCCAATGAAGACGAAGGGTGACGACTTATCAGATAATTGGTTTCGACTTATGTTCATTGGAGAAAGATCGGGACGTTAACTTATGAAGTGTTTAATTTCCAATGGTTTTTACACCTGCGGTGTTATTTTATTTAGCTTTGATTTGACAATTTGGACATTATTTATATATTAGTTCTGTATGTATTAACACGAAACTTTGCACGCAATTCTAGATTTAAATATTTATCAATTTTCACGCAGAAATCTAGATTTTTTCTGGCGTTAAAGTTTATCTAAATCAATTCTTACGAAATACTGCTTTTCTGAAAATTCAACCATAATCGACTAAACTATTTCCAAAATTGATCTTGAAGATCATACAGTCATAGCGATTAATAGACAGAAGAGAAAAAGGGCGATTTAGGTTGTGACTCAATGACGAAGTGCTGCTTTTAGAATCAATGGTCGCAGGTTTGATTCCCATTTCGAGATTAATATATGTACATATGTATGTATCGGCTTACAGGTCATTACCAAAGGATTTATTCCACTATACATTAAACAAGGCATAGTGAGTTAAATTATGAATCACAATTCATAATTACGTATAAAACATTTTTTAATTATGTACATACATACCTATACAATATATTCCCGTCTAACCCAGAGATTCCTATAGAATGCTTTCCAGCATTAAGACCGCCTAAGTATGTACTATGTTCCATACAAAAAGGTTAAGTAAATTAATTTATTGACGCCTCCGAAAATTCAAAGCACGCAGCTAAATAAAAAATTAAAAGTGGACCCGTGTTAATATAGTTATTAATATATCGTTGCTTTCAATCACAAACTTTGACAAGGTTTGCATAATGAGTACATGTATGTAAATTTACACTCGCATCAAACTCAAAACTACATCAGCATATCATACACGTTATAATGTTAATGCAAAGATAAGGTAACACTGTACATTGAGACACTGGATGAGCATACATTATTATTATTATTGTTATATCTCGACATGTCAAATAGATATAATGTATTCATAAACCAGGCGCTACAGGGAACTGAGTGTGAAAATATGTGGACCACCTGTTATCAATTTATTCTTAACACAGAAAGCTTACAAATTAAGATTCTGGATGGTACTAGAATCCATTTTCTTGTATCCCTTCCTTTGAGATATCAAAATTCGATAAAGCGAATGCTTTGGATCAATTTTAATAATTGTTTGAGTACCAATCTAGTATACGAGTATAGTACTCATGTATATTGAATATGGTGTTAATAGTATCTAGTTAAATGAAACAGAGACAAAAATACTTGGAAAAAAGTAAAAATTTAGGAAACAAAGTCCAAATAATCATTGTTTTTTATTTTAACAGTCATTATTAATACATTTGAACAACAAAATACAATTTAATTGAGATTTTTGCTTGACTCGTTTTGTTCGCTGTTGTGATACACATTTATGGGATTACCACTAGTAATTCAATTTTAAGAAAAGTCAAAATAACATAAAAGATCACGTTTTTATAATTAATTTACAGTGCTTTTTGCAAATGACGCTTGTTGACGTATACCTCTCTAAGAACTAGAATGAAATCATTCTAGTTGCCCCACGTTGTCCGTTGTCAACGTTGTTCCCACTAAGATTCCATGTGACACCATTATAAACACAAATAAGGACACGAAGAAACACATAGACTCAGAAATACCTGTTAACGATAAAAGTATTTGTTTTATTTATTTATTTGTAATGTAAATTTGTGCTACAAAGGCGGCCTTAACGCCGGAAGGCATTCTCTGCCAGTCAACCTTTAGGTTGATGGAAAAGTTTTAATCTGGAAATCGAACCTTCGATCCTAGTCTTAGGAAGCGAACGTCAAAAGTCAAATTGAATACTCATTAACATAAAAACTGAATAAGGATTGATTGACGACCACAGATGCCGTTTACATACTGGTATTCGAAAACATTGTACGACGGCTTTATCAATTGCTATTTTCGTTTAATATCATAAGTTATCAAAGTAAAAGCAACTCGAAGGATTATTAATGCTCATAATAATAATATTTTTATAGTAATAGTATTATTATTAAGAGAGAAATATGTAAATTATGATAATAAATATGTGACATATTATAATTATGTATGTATATTTGTAGAAATGAATGTAAGTCATCTGTTTAGTATGTACGCTTCCATTATGGAATCGTATCTCATATTACCTGTCGGGGGAAAAAGTATCTTGAAATCTCTATTGTTCTTTCATATGGGTATCACGTTATCAAAGTGGATAAAATGTTGTTCCCTTATAGTTTTCACATGAAATATGTATTACCTAGACATGCCGTCAGTCCTAAATAGTGTAATAATAGTAAAATATATAGATCATACATTATCAGTTATACTATAATAGAGTTTCGGCAATAACGTATTGATCAATTTTCAATGTTCCCCATAAAACTTACATCGAAGAAGACAATTAATTATACGTTTCGTAATTATAGTTTAAGGTGTGCCAACTATAAAAAATGATTTTTTAAAAATAAAATACCGATATTTCATAATAAATGCCAATAGACTTCTGCAACGCCAAAAGCCCTGCAGAAGCGTTGCCCTTTGAGAGATGTTTAGGCTAATTTTTGTTAAAGTTACAGTATCGTTTCAGTTCGGAGATACCGCCATACGTATCTAAATCCACAAAAAAATATTATTACCATTGATATATTTCGTATGCGTATCGAGAAATTTACGTTGCGAATGTGGATGGAAGGGTCGGTAGGGGAAGAACACGGAAAACATACCTTGACCAAATTGCTCAAGTTTTTAAGAAAGGTCAGGTCAAGAGTATCCTTAACTGGGGGGCTTGCATGAGGAGAATAATGAGTGTGAAGGAAGCAAGTGAAGTAGGCCGAGATCGAAGCAGACGGAGATCTGTGGTCTCTGTCTACCCCTACGGGAGACAGGTGTGACAATATGTATGTATGTATGTATATCTTTCATATCCCTGATGTTGCTCATCATTTTATCTATCATAAGGTTTGTGAGTATGTATTTAAATGCTGTATTTGAAGTAACTGACCCTCATAAAATAGCGTAAGGACAAGTAGGAAATGACAAAAGTCTACCCCAGCTGCGGGAGCGAGCATCGCCCGCGGCGCCCACCGACACGTAATGCACAAAGGGAGTTAAGTGGTAGCACCAACTCATCGCCGAAACAAGGGAGCAGTCGGAGAAACGTTTGTGAAAATGAACTCATGTTTTCGTATTCAAGCGACTTTAAGAACTTAGAATATGATGTATCCATTTTACATTTTACTATTCTTTCCTTCATTACTGATATAAAAAATATTTAAGAAAATATATTTAGTAACTATGTGGGACAGTTAGAACCTTTACTTAGTTAAGATCAGCGACAAGTAAACAAAAACAGAAAATTAATAATGTGTATTTTTCTACTGGATAAAGTGGATTTTCGGGGAACTTAAAATAAATCTTACCGAATCACATCACCAAACACACACTACCACTTTTCCACCTTGATGATGTTACGTACTGATATAATGATATTACGTAACTTTAGAAATGAAATAACAACTTAATAAAATAAGGTAAATTGAGGGAACAACAAGGACATAACACCACATACGTACATATATAAAACGAAAGACGTGATATAACTTTTAAATCCTGGCAGTTTTGTGATAGCAAAACGTTTAAGCGCGATATTGCCTCTGTAATCCCGGTCCAACGGTGGCTTTATATCGTACACCGTATAAATTGTAGTACTAACAAGCGACGATTACCGGAGGCATAAAGTGTTCTCGTTCCGGGACGAGCTGAATTTAATAGCTGAACATAATTCAATTGTTCCAGACTGGCGGCCTGTGAAACTATATTCCTTTTGCGTCATGAACCGACCGTCCGATTCATTTACGCTGCATTCCACTCGACGATTTCATATTGACCGCTTAATATTTTATCTCATTTTTAACAATATTTTTTTATGAAAGAAATAAGGAAAAATGCAGGCCAGTCACATGATAGTTGAGCAATCACTGTCTCCATGGACATCTGCAATGCCAGCAACAGTTTAAATATGTTGCCTTCCTTAGCATGAAATGGGGATAATGGGAGGGGAAAGGGAAAGCAAAAGAAAGGAAAGGAATTGGGACACTCATCACATAAACAGCAATAACATCAATTATCGAACAAACGAAAAGGCTATCACTTAACATCGATATGCTGTGCGGGTATGGGACTCCACGGTTGAGTCGGCCCATCCATGTTTTTTTTATGTATATTAATGTACTGCCTTATAATAAATGTTCTTACAAATGCTTATTTTAAAAAAGATCATACATGCGATTCGTGAAGCGGGCCCTTTATACATTTTTTATTATCACTTGATAATGACTAAGATAACAACTTTAAAAAATCCAACTGTTGTTGCTAGGTTATATACTAAAACCGAACATATTCTAAAATATTCGTTAAAGAATACTCTGCTTCGTGCAACTTTAGCTGTCGTTACCGACGTCGAAGCACCAAAACGTTATTAGCATCGTCAAACATCAATCTTTTCTATTAAACGTTCCGATAAGCATTTTACAATATTATTTGGACCATTGGTATTTCCAGATTTTGGATACTTCTTAGCTTTCGCTGCAAATTAATAAAAAGTGAGTAGAAGAAAACAACCCAATCGATCCTCAAACTATAACAATTTGTTCAGAAGCATTCGTATATCTAAAACAAATAAATAAATAATTTCTCCTCCTCCAATTCCATCATTTCCTTTTCATACACGCACACAAAATATGATTATGGGAGTCATCAAAACAAAATTGGAATTGATTGAGCGCGACAGTATTGGTGCGCGTCTGTTCAAGGTTGATATCCACAATATTGGATAGGTACCTACTCTATCTACGGACGGGGCGTTCTCGACGGGGGAATTCGACAAACAGAGCGCATTCTCAATATACTGCAATAATACCCTCACATATAAAAGAGAGCGAACTAAAGAGAAAAATATCAAGTATCTAGGTATATATTTATTAATAAAAAAAGAGATCAGTTATTTTATCTGGAATATTTTAAAACGATAAAATATTAAACCTAAAATAAAATTTTGTGTTTGTGTGTTAGGAATTTTTATACTTTGTTAACATTAAACAATGTAATTTACGTTTTAAAAAGCCATGAGTAAGACTTAAGTTAATATGGCGACTGACGATGAGTATGACATAGCAATCGACACTATGAAAATAGACAATGCAATATAAAAATGTATTAGAATAGCTTGTTGTTACTTATGTTAACATCACCTTTTTATAAATAACTGATATCAAATATTCACGTCACGTTGACAAACTTTAAAAAGATTCCTTATCCATATAAATTAAATTTGTATGCGATATACATATATCTATTTTAGTAATTTTCACTAGGAAAATGTAAAAAAAAATATTAAAGTCTCGAAACGTATCAATATATCGCACTATACTCGTATTGTGATCTATTGACACGTTTCCATGTGATGCAGACTATCTTTTATAATTGTATAAAACAATATTTCTAGGTTTGTATGAAAAAGATACATACTAAAAAAAATCATTAAAAAGTATTTGAAAAAATGTAAGACTTCACTACATAGTTTGAAAAAAAGCAAATATTCACAAATATTTTAAGTAACAGTTAGTATTTAATAAATCAAGAAACTTAAAAAGAAACAAATTCTTCAGCATGTAACATGCTATGTAGTATCAAATGCTAAGGAATAATAATGAACACAGGAAGTCGTATTGATTTAGCAACATCAGCTTACAATCATACTCGTTAGTCCCCTGTTGGGCGCCAATTACGCTTCTGTATTGGAATGATTGCACGGAAAATTGTTAGTTAAACTTGTTGCAGGCATCTGCTCATGCTTGTAGTTTTATTTAGTTTTCTCTTATAACCGGATAAAACAACCGAATCAATCTTTCTTTCTTTACATGGATATTGAGTAATAGTAAATGTAACAAATTTTGATTTTAAAGATACTCAATAGAGGAACTAAATTTGTTGGCGCAGTGACTCAAAATGGATCTTGGGCTTCGAAGAGATCCCTGCACTGCCCTGTCCTGCACTACTTCCTGCCAGTTACAGATTTGAAGGTTGCGCAAGTCATCCTCGATCCAGTGATACCTGGGGCGCCCCACAGGATGACGTCCAGTTGGGCAACCCACATACGCTCTCTTGACTGCGCGATCCTTCTCCATTCTCTCAATGTGGTCCAGCCAACGAAGTCGGTAAGCCTTAGTCACTCCTATTACATTTGGTTGGGCCACCAGATGCTCGAAATTTTCGAAATCGAAAAAATGCCGAAAGTGAGCAATAGAGGAGTCATTTCACAATTTGCAATTTGGGTTATTTCAAATTATTATACAATTGACTGTAGCGTGGTTCAATATCCGGTATTATAAGCGTTGTTCAATGCTGATAGAAAGCTGACTTCATAAAAATAAGGTAATTTAATTAAATATGGAGACCATATCCAAAATATTAATAGTATGCAATAAAAACATAATGAAAAAAATAAATTTACTAAAATGCAGTGTACGTCCAGATGTCAGTTAAAAATGTTAACAAGGTATATCAAATATATTTACTGTTTTATGACTTAATACGCTGCAGTTTGATGACGTTATGGACATTGTTGCGATGGTTTCCGAAATCTATTTACACCTAAAAAATAGGTATTTTTTTTTTCATCATACTGCCTTTCTGTGCCGAATAAGAATTAAATTATATAGAATAATAATAAAATTGAGAATCATGTGAATTTATACATATTAAAGCACACTGCCATTTAACTAAGTTTTTATAAAAAGTAGAATACTAGCTAACGACAATATATTAAAAGGCAAAGGCATTCAGTGAAAATGCAGCCCCCGACCGCAGGGAGGTGTAACGAGTAATGTCCAATTTACAATTCACGCGTCTGTAATGTGATTTATCCAGCCCTTTGTGACTCGGGAACACAACGGAGCATTCCCGTTGGATAAATTACCGTGATAAACTATGCGAATAGCGGAGCTATTTTCGTACAGTTCACAAAAAATTTAACTCACGTTCGACGATTTGTCAATATGTATTGATAAAAGTCATCAAGAGGTTTAACTTTTTTCTTGTTCTGTTCATATGATATACACATTTACGAGTACGATGATTCATGCCAACCTCAGTCTGCTTAGGAAGAAACATAATAACCTAATATTAATGTGGACAGTTAGAACTTTTACTTAGCTAAGATCCGCAACAAGCAAACAAAAACGTGTTTTTAAGTGTTTTTTATTGGTTGGAGTGGATTTACGGGGAACTTAAAATATATCGTTAATTACTTTATTAACTTAAAATATAATATATCGAAAAACGGCCGTCAGCTTCTCTCCACCACCCAAATACTATCCACAACACCAAACAATTGAATTAACTGTCCATATAGTAATGGATTTCCGCAAAGTTGACTCCATTAATCAACCTAATATTTTTTTACCAATTAATAATTCTGATTTGTACATTCCGGAAGAATTCCGTTGCATATGAATTAATATATAATATATTTATATGTTTTATATGTAAAAAAATTAAAAATATAATTATATTAATTTTATTACATATAAAACACTTATATATTATATGTAATAAAGTTTTTTAATTATTTTATGGACAAAAGGAAATGCTACCTAAAACTTTGCTGAAGTACCTACCTGTATGATAGTTTCGCAAGTAGCTAGTGCTACTTTTACTATAATATAAAATAATTCATTACAATTTTATTATTGATTGCTTTGGTTGCAACAAATAAGATTAAATTATATTCTAGTCTTATTCGACAAACATGTCTGCAAAACGTCTGTTTTATATTTTGCTCCGCAATTCGCATTGAATCCGCCAAATAAAATCATAATACCTTTTTATTTTGTGGCTGATGAAATTTCTCTTCCAAGGCAATCTAAATTAGTCGCTTATCATGCGGGTTAGCTTCGAGGTACGTCCTTTGCAAGGATCTTTTTCAATAAGGCAAACTCCATATTATGTCGTAGTAATATTTCTTGAATAACTAAGTTGGAATCGTATTAAATTTTTTATAAAAAAAATATATAGCGATCACAACAAAGTTTCAACATTTTTTCCTTTTCCTGGATTAATATGCATACCCCTATTGTACATTATACAACGTTTAAGAATTCGGTATTCCGAAAGATTCTATACTAAAATGTTCTTAACAACTTGTTTTTCTTAATAAGTATAAAATTAGAGAAAGTATTAAAATATTATACTTAATTTTATTTGTGCTTGGATATATATATATATATATATATATATATATATATATATATATATATATATATATATATATATATATATATATATATATATATATATATATATATATATACACTCGTATATACTCGTATATAGCTTTACATATACTAGATATATTATACAAACATACGAGTACGATCGAAAACAGAACTTTCTAGAAAGTGATGAGAATATTGATGAAAAAAGAGAAATAACATTTCCACAGAATTACATTTATCAAATAAAGGAACGAACAGTTAGACACGTAGGTACCTATCTGTATTCGTAAGAAGTGTTACGCAATTCCGTAGGGTGCGCCTCGACACGCGGGAAATAACATTGTCTTTGAATTTTTTGTCACCGCACCTACAAAATTCAACATTTTATAATTCAACCCACGTGAAATACGCTAATGAAAGACTTAAGTAACAGCGCCGAAGACGGGAATTAACAAGTTAGAAATAGAATTCAGTCCTTGAACGAAGTTCATTTTGACGTCGGTGAAGTGGGAAACTTCGGCCGTCTTCTTTTTTTGAGGGGAACGATCTAAAGTTTAACGTCTTCCGTGACCGTCGTAGAATGATATGAATTACCTCTCCAGTCTTTCAACTTAGTGTTATATACATTTCATACCATTTTTTTTATAGTTAAGACGGCATTATACGGCGAAACATTTAGTTTTAGTAAGTACATTTAATATAATAAGTAAATAATAGGTATATAATTAAACTAAAATACATTTCGCTAAATTTAATTGCAAAAAACTAAAGTGGCCCCGCAGGCCGTTAAATAGGTCGGAGAAGCTAATCAAGAGTAGTGACTTGACGAGGAGTACCGTAATTTATACTTTAACTTACAGCGGCCTTGAAGCAAATAACAGAAGGCAATTTGAGGGAAGGGCCACGCAAAGAAACTTATCTTAGAGGTAATTAAGAAAAAGCTCGTCAGCTTTTTCAAGACTGCGGTGCCAGTTGATTGCGTATTTCGCGACAACGAAAGATGTTACGCAGCGGTAGCTAGAAATTATAAACAAACGCGAAGTCTATACAATAAACTTAAAATACGTGAAATTATTAAACTTATAACATGCCTATAAAGAAAAATAAAGTTATAACTACGCATTCTCAAAATATGTTTTATTAATGAAATAATATTCGACTCAGAGGATATGTCGTTAATCTTTTGAAGTTTTAAAGACTGTTGCATACACAGAGAATTATGGAACAGCTATTAAGAAGAATATGTTTACAGAACATACGTATGTATGCGAAATTGAATGATTACAAAGTTCAATACAAATTATTCAGTATGTTTTGTTATTATACTATGTAGCATAATTATCTATCATCGAAATATAGTAAGCTGGTAAGTGAATCGTTGTTAAGAATAAACACAATAAACAGTTTAAATCATTAACATGTTGTCTCTTCAATGGTGCAGAGACTAACAGCCCGACCTCCTTTATAAGGTTTTAGAGGATATTTGTAATAATGTCCCAAAAAATAATATGACAATAATATTTAATTTGCCTAAGTAAATCCTGTTAGTTTTTAACGTCTTTATTTAAAAGTTATTAAAAAATATAATAATAATAAGTTTTTACTTGCATAATGTATAAAAACTCCATCACAATGACACTTATGGCGTACAATTTTCATTAATTATTACATACATAGAGATCTAAATTTATAAAGTATTAAATTATAATTAAACTATTATATTGTCATTACAATTATAATTGATTTATCTATTACATACATTCGATCTAAATCTTAAAGCAAAAAAGTCCTTAGTATTATATAAATATAGCCATTCATATAGTATTTTTTTAAATAATCTTGTGTTCAATTGTTTTAATTATACAAACATATTGGTATGAATCTGTTCAAAATTTGAAAACACGATTTGAAAACGGTATCAATGCATAGCTCTTTAAAACTGGACTGGACACATGAAAACTTTCGTAAATTATAATAGTTTTTCGAAAGAAGGATCAATTTTCACGGAATAACTGAACCATACATTCTGTGGTAGCAAAAAGAGCCTACATCTATCAGACCCTAGGGGAAACAGCGAGGACAATGAAAAACACTTTCACCCTACCACGCGTGAATGCAAAACAGGGAAAAGCTGTATAGTAAACGTATAAGATACTCACAGATTTTTATTATGAACAAGTACTACACTCGAGTTTGTTTTTGCTGTTCAATATTCAATGAAAATCGTTGGAAAATAACTACAACAATATATTGAATATTGAAATGAAAAATGTTATTGTTGTATGATATACAAAGAAAAGTAAAAATCTGATATACACACAATACGTGTCCAAAAAGCTCTTCCTCTAGTGTTAGCGTATTATTTCTTAGTAATATATAATCCCAAATAAAAGTACTAATGCGTAAATGATTTATATTTAATATTGTTTTCTAATTATCTTATTGGATATTTGATTTATATTTATAGTAACGCTTTTTTATTTCGTGGTAATTTATATTAAAATTCAATTGACAATAGAATCATATAAATTTTATTTTTTATAGTTTCCACCTGATCCTATTAGTCTAAGACCCCGACTAAGACCTTAACCCATCTGTTTGTTCTGATAATACCACAGTCAACATAACGTCGATTTGTAACGATATTATTTTATGCCATTAAAAGGGTAGATGTAAACAAGCGAAACACTAACCCTTGGAATGGCAGTAAAGTCTATTAAAAGTCTCGGCGAATAAAGACGATATGAAATGCTTTAAATAGAAATGACGTACATATATACTTAGAGCAGTTAAAGCTAGTATCGATACGGCAGATTTATTTGCCGTATCGATACCAGCTTACTTTAAGTGAAATAAAAATTATGATGAAATTGAAACAACCGATTATTTAATCGTTTCGCCGCATAACGTCCTATAAGAATGCCGAATGCACATAAAAGAAGACGTTTCCATGACATGTCACAAGATTATACCGAAGAATATCTACATGCAATGCTCCTTTGTCGTGCACTATTTAAAATTACAAAAACTGACCTATTTTATTGAAATAACTTAATACCATTGCATTTATAAGAAACTTATTGAGAAAACAGGTATGTCTATCAAACTCACCTATTTATACCAGACAACCTATAGTAGGGACCAAAAGAAGAAAACCAAAGCATTTCCCGTTTTGATATTTATAGTAATATTTTTTGAAGGTGCCAACGTCGTATCGGTTCGGAAAAACCGCCGAAGGTAGCTGGTTCCACAGGTTGATGGTGCGTGGAAAGAAATTTCGAGAGAAGCGCACCGTAGTGGATCGCCACACATCCAGATGGCGGGGATGAAACTTTTCTTCACGGCGAGTTTTGCGGAAACAATTCCTCAGAATACTCTCAATGGTAAAATTGGTAAAAAATGCTGAGAGATGAGATATCCCTCCACAGCCCTAGTTAATCAAGCCGATTGGTGATATCTTGGTCATCGACGGTTCAGATTGCACGACTTTGTATACGGTCAAGTGGAAGAAGATAAAATTATGCATTACGGTCAAAGTTTGGCCACTGGATACGGCTAGTTTTCTCTTTAAAAAACATTTTGAATCTTACATACAAATATAAAATTATTTTTCTAACCTAATATTATTGGTATGAAAATGACTTCTGTACAATAATATAAATAGAGGTAGCCCGAGGGATCGCAATCGTCCGTAGAAATCCTGCGCCCTGCCATTACTCCAACTGATCCGTAGCTTTCAACAGAATTAATTACTACTTTGCCAACGCCCCACTACTAGCCCGATAGAAATTAATGAACTATGAAGAAAGAGCCCCATTGCTGGATTCAATTTAATTACATTGTTTTGCGGAATTTATTTACAATATCGGTTATTGATGTATGTACCTAAATAGAAACAAATGATTATTTGGTATTGATTCGCTTCCAGTGTCATTTAAAGGAATGCATTATAAAAAAAATATTACAGTGTACATATTGCTTCTATTTTAAGATGATTAATGGAGTTAGGCGTTCTTTGCGGAAATCCATTACTATGTGGACAGTTAGAATTTTTACTTAGCTAAGATTCCCGACAAGCATACAAAAACAGAATAAAAAACATAATAACCAACACATACACATAAAAAACAAAGAAATAATAATAATTTGTGTTTTCTACTGGAAGAAGCGGATTTACGGGGAACTTAAACTATATCGTACCGAAAAAACTATACACCTCCCAACCACTATCACGGAAGACAACCGTTAAGTGAATCTTAACGGTTGTCTTCTGTAGAGTCTACTATACCTGATGATGCCTCGTGTTGAGGCAAAACACGTGTCAAATGCAGTGTGGAAAAGTGGTAGTGTGTGTTTGGTATTGCTGATAGTATTTGGGAGGTGGATAGTTGCTGATGGCCGTTTTTTCAGTAAGATTTAGTTTAAGTTCCCCATAAATCCACTTCTTCCAGTAGTAAAAAACACACATTATTTTTCTGTATTTGTTTGCTTGTTGCGGAGCTTAGCTAAGTAAAAGTTGTAACTGTTCACATAGCTTCTATTTATTTTTTATGGATAACTTGAACTGAAACAATAAATATTAACAATTTGGAAAGTTTTGAATAAAAGTATTACCTTACCGAGATATTCCTTCTTATACATAGTGTATAAAGCCTTGGTCCTCTTACAGGATGCATAGACTTTGTTAATATATAATTCCATTATAAACTGGATTAGAAACAAAATTTTTAGATCGGCTCAGCATACGTTTGATACCATTGTAAAATTTTCTAAAAACATGAATCATAATGAAGAGCGTTAATTATGACAATTATTCGTAAAACGCTGCGCTTACAAACAGTAGGTAGGTACGTCGCAGCGAGGTATAGGGTGACACTGACGAGTGTTTACTCATTGCCATCGACGTCCGATGGGATAATGGCAGCACTTCAAGTAACGTTGAGAGCCGAAGAGATTTCGCTACGATTGGGCTTAATGAATTCCGTTCACGTAGCGTGTAATCTGCGATGAACCTTTTTACATGCACGCTAAGGCTGATATTGTACTTGCAATATGTGAAGTATTTTATTACGAATCTCACACGTGTACCTAGAATAATTTAAAGGTTTCATGGATACACAGGAGTAATATATGTAGTGATAGTCACAAAATAGAAATAATTATAAAATGTTTTGCTTTATAACGGGAAGGATTTGTCCGTTCCCGTCCCGATCACAGTGTATGTTATTAATCCATAAACTATTCGAGTTGACTAAATTTTAAAAATACCTTACATATCTCACAGTATTATTTTACTTTGTTGTTATTATTATTTTTCTTTTAAGTTTTAATTTAAAATTATAAATGCTATAAACTTTGTTTTAACTCTCCTCTCAAAGTTAAAGTTATCTCGGAACTATAAAACAAGAATGAACAGTATGACATTCCAGGCAAGGTAAAAGTATTTTCGAGATTTTTTGAACACAGATCGTTTTTCAAGACACGCCAGCTGTTTCAATTAAATGCAAAATAAATCTCTTAAACGAAGTTTCTTTATATATTTCCTAAAAACACTCAAGTTTAACGAATAGCAACTGATTACCTGTGTTATCACTACACTGCCTCCATCCTACGGTTGTCTGGAAGAAATCGCTATTAGCGATAACATTTGTATATAACTATTACAATCAATAATTATATAACTGTTTTGGTGTACAATAAAGAATATATCTATATTTATAATTAACATTCAAAAATGAGGAATTAAAGAACTTAGTTTAGGGATACAAAGAAACTATAATGTTTATTTTTAAATTAGGGACTACGTATACTCATATAGGGGTGTAAAAGCTATTTTTTTATTTTATTTTTTTATATTCACGCCTATCCCCCCGCAGGGCTGTTGGCAGAGACCACAGAGCTCCATCTGCTGCTATTCATTGCAGCGAAACGGCTCGTCATTGGTCGCTTTTCGCCCTCGTGAGAATCAGGACGTGACGGGTGGCGAACCACGTCACCGTCATTTTCGACAAATTAGGTATATTAAATTTGTCTTAGTGAATCCCACGAGCCGCAAGGGAGGATGGAGGTCAGCCCCAGGAGAGCCCTGCATGCTGAGGTAAGGCACCATAGTCCCCGGGGGAGCCCGACCCCGGGACGATCGGCACGCTTGTAAAAGCTATCATAATAATATACACATATCAAGAAATGTCTGAGAAGCAAACAGTCGATCCGGTCCAAGCAACGAAGTAGAAGTAGTTAGCGAACACGAAATTTCATGTTTGAACTTATATGGGTCTCTCCTTCAGCTTCTATGTCTTTTAAAAGGACCGAACTCCGCCAAGTTTCAACAGAAAATAAAAGAACTTAAGTCCGTGTTGACACCAACTGTTACCACTTCGTAACTCGGTGATAGCGATATAATATTTAAGTTTCTTACGGAGAGAATCGTTTATCTAGTATGTATCAATAAATCTAAGGGTTTTGTGCCCTAATTTTAAAAACAATACTGCTATTATAATTATGCTTTTTTTAATAATGTTCTTGAACAAACAGTCAGTTTTTTCTTTAAGAGCATAGGAAGAAAGAAAAAGACATTGTAAGTTCGTTTACACAAATCTAATTTGTATTACCTATACAAATGTTTGTATAGTTTATTACAGGGTAATAGCCAAAGGAATAGTCAAGTCACGGCCATTCGTCAGTCGTGGCAAAGCAAAGAAAAATATAATGTTAATATACTAAGAACAATCTTCCACGTGTGAAATACCTTCCAATGTTATATTTATGAAGAAGTACTGATTGTGTAATTGGTACATAGCTCAGCAAATTGTCTAGTTAGTAAATATTAAATCTTGATCCCAATCAAGTTGTCCAATTTTGAAAACAATACCAATATTGAGTCCTGATTAAAATTATTTTTTTTCTATAATACATTTATAATTTTCTTCTTTAAGACTGAGAAATATGACGTGTAAAAATTTGTTTACTGTATGTCTTTCACCCTCTAGTATTTATAGTTTTAAGATTCATGTTTTAAATCTGTGACAGAGTAACATGTATAAATATATTTGCCCATTCCCTTGCCTTGAAATATTTAATCAAAGTTGACGAAGCACTCTCCGTCAGCGGGAGCTAATTTGATCTAAAGTTAGCACCAAGCAGACAAGTTATGTGTCTTTCTAGTTATTATATCAAATGCAAAGAAACAATAAATTCTTCATAATTCATTGACACTAAGTCCATATGCGCATGACTTTACTTGTTACATAATTGTATATATATTACATATAGGATAAGATGGCAACAATCAGGCTACCTGATGTTGAGCAATTACCACTGCCCATGATCATTTGCAACACCAAGGTTACTACTACTACGACAGATGCGTGACAATGACAGAAGAAGATTGAAGAATGGGAAATGAAGTCGGATCTTCAGTATCCTGCACTCATTAATGAAACGCAGTAACATAGGGAAAATGGTTTGCTTTGCCGTACAATACGACCAAAAAAGCATTAAAATTTTTTCGGACTTATATGTTTATGGACTATTATATGGAATTGTATTTTTAATATCTTTATTTCATCATCATCAGTCTATCTTCTGCATGCATCCAGTCTTCGCCAGCCACCCAGCATAGATCAACGCTCCTACTAAGCAATCTCTACTTGAACAATGTTATATACATACTTTAATCATCTTCATATTAATATAGTTAGTTTTTTTCATTTTTTCGTAACATACAACAATATTTAGTATTAGCTCTCATTTACTGTACAAGTTATTCTAGTCTACAAGTTATTTGAGTCTAAGCTCGAATGTGAAATAAAATTAGCGATATATGAGTCATATGAAAAGGCAAATATAGGGATTGGAAAAGGTTGATAAAAAACAAAGACCATCCCGAGAGGTCCGTGTGTTTTAGAGGGAACAAACACGGGGGACCATCAGCTAGGATGTATGCAAATACTCCGGAATAGTGTGGCACCTTTCTATTATAACATTAGATAACGTTGGGCGCCAGTGCAACACCTACCTGGGTTTTGCAAATAAAACCAGAGTGTTATCAGTATAAAGAAATGTTTATTACATAAAAAAAAGAATCAAGTAGGTGAGACACAAATTTGTAGGTCGTGGGTAAACGGCCGATCTGATTTTGCCACGTAAGCGGACTAACACTCCCCTGAGCTAGCTTGCGCTCAAAGAAGAAAACCGCAGGTAGAACCCTGCAAGTTGACAGCGGTTTGCCCTCAGCGATTGTAAAGGATGCGCTGAGACACCTAAATGTCGATCCCTGAGCTAGCTAGCACTCAAAGAAATAAACCGCAGGTAGAACCCTGCCATTACATTTGCACCGCAGGTAACATACTGGCGGAGGGCAGGTGGCACCCTGGATCGCAGGTGACACCCCCCGTTACATTGTGCACCGCAGTAGAATCATTACCGCAGGTGGAATCAACCCCGCAGGTAAAAGCTGGCAGGTAGAACCCCGCAGATAAAATGTGCAGGTGAAACCCCTAAAACGGGGTTTGATTCCTGCACTTATTTTTAAAATAAATACTGAGCGAGGGCGCTCTTAAGAGACGTCATGGTTCCCGTTGATATTTCCATAACGGACGAACCCTCACTCAGGTGGTGTCGTTCCTCGGCACCCGTCAGTAACTTCCATAAAAAAACCCGAGCGGCACACGAACAAGGCCGAAATAGCACGAAGGCATGAGCGCCACACCTACACCTACTTGAGTTTACCAATTCCTTCTCAAATTCCTTCAATCTGTCACCGCGTTGCTTTGAACACTTAACGTATGACAAGCAAAAAATGTTCGATGGCAGATCGTGTTTTTGTTAAAGTAATTTATTAACTCTAATATTAGAATAAGTATTTAAATTTGAATACGTAATAGTGTACTAATACTAATATTTTTAACTTATACTTAAACTAACTAAAATTATATCATTAAAACATGTAACCTTCCGTTACAATAGGTTATAGTGTATTTCAAGAGAGTAAAAGGAACGTCTAGCAATTAAGCATCTATGTCTGGTACGGTACGGATAAAATATTTCAGTAAGTTCTTTCCACGATTTAATTTAATGGAAATTCCCATATTTTACAACTCGATTAAGCAAAATGATACCCTCTACTCACTAATATTATACCATAAATAATTCAGAATGACGTTGATCCGCGCTTTGAACTAATATCGCACGCGTCCCAAAAATCTTTAACCAAGGTTTCAAGTAAGTCGTCTTCTATTGTATCATAGCAGTGTATTTCGATATTAAGCTGAAATTTATATTTTCCCATAAATAAATATAACGAAAATGCGCCATTTCCGATATTAAATGTGTAAGTTGGAGACGTTAAGCATACACCCCGACAATACAAAAGCGCCTCGGAGAACGATTAGTAGAGAGAAGAGGCAAAGGGTGACACCGCCAAGTGTTTGCTCGACTCCATTGAGTTTCACTGTGATAATGGTGTACCTACTTCAAGTGATATGACTGACGATGTTTATACAATACAATAATGAATTCTTTTCGTATTTCTGGAAAATAATTTATCACATCATCAGCAGAAAACGGACCACATGTGCGTTTTATTTATAATAATAAATAAAACCTTTTTTAGCTATTATTAACATTGAATAATTATTGTAATTTCTTTTGATTATAAATGTCGATGACAGAGATTGATACAATCGACAGCTTGTCCTTCGACAAAGGTCTCTTGAAACGATTTCTATGCCACTCTTACCATCATCAAGGCATTATAGCCGCGGGTGGGCCTTAGCCTGGTTTAGTAAAATTTTCTAATCGGATCTTAGTTTGGCTTTTTCACAACGATTGCCTTTACGTCGTCCTCGACTCAATCTGAGCTTAGCTTCATGTCCCTCTATCTCTTACTAAATCTATCCATCTTTTAGCTGCGACTCTGTTGAGATCATCTTCCCAACGTTTTGTTTTGGTTGTGTTATTTATTATATTAAAACATTTTTTTTAAACAGAGAGATAAAAAGTAGCAATTTTTTAGATAAGCAATTGTTACCAAAGATTGCATATAATCATCAATGAATTGAATTCCTTTTAATACGATTTTTATATTTAATAATAGAATAAATAACAAAAAATGTTATATACTCAAGAATTTTTTGATGATTTACATATTTGTATGAAAATAATTTAATTATAATATTAAAAAGTACGTTTATTGCGATAAGTATGTGTATATCAAAATTATTTCTAAATTGAAACAATACATTTCTTGTTAAATGCTAGCCTTTGCTGAAACTTCCTGAAAGGTAATAAACTGGCCAATCTCCAGGACAAAGGCAAAATCTATCTCGTAGCCGTCTAACGTTAAAAATATATTTTCTCGGGCTTATACCTTATATTCACAAAATTATGGTACTTTCAATTTAAAGGCAAAGACATACTCAGAATCATATTACAGATATTTCCATATCGATTTTCACTCTACTAAAATACATGAAAAAAATTAAGGATTTCTGTTGATTTTTCATGTTAATAATAACTAATTTCCAAATCAATACATAATTCATATTTACAAACACTTTCATAAAAACGTCGATGGGCTACAATTAGTACGAATTTGGCATCGTGTGCGTACATAAATATTGCGCATTCAAATCCGGCGTTAGACTAATGTGGTGATAACAAGTATTTTAGCGGATTCGGCGACAATTTCGATTCTAAGTTTTTTCTTCTACAAAAATTCTCATCTAATCCAGAAAAGATGAATTTATTAAAAGATTCAGTTTACTTGTGTTTATTGACTTATAAGCGTAAATTCCGTTAATTCCCTTGTCCCACGCCCACTTGTGAGCTATATGTACTTGTGTGTATGGATGTATAGAAATAAGCGTAAATTAAAGATATTAAATTTGGCCTTATTTAATATTAACAGAGACGGATTGCTCAGTTAATCTGAAAGAACAATAGCTCTGTCTACGTCTGTGCCCGATAGTATCTGATAGTGCTCTAGTGGAGAGGGCTTAAGCTACTCAATAGATGAGTGTTCTGCGGAAGCGCGATTGGTCGTTATTCAAAAGACCAGGCTTGACTATCGGCAGTTATATACTGGTAGTATGTTGCAAAAAGAAAATAGTTGATGATTTTTTGTACGGGTGAAATTAAATATAAGTAATTATTTTATGATTATCTTATTTCATTAATTTTTTTTAAAGTACACTTTTAAAAAAAGTGAAATTGCATACCATATTATTTGGTGACAAAAGTATAATCTAATGACTACTTAAAGCATCATCAATAATAATTTGAACCACTTAACTATTAACATTCCTGCTGAGCTAGCTACTGTTAGTATAAGTACTTTTTTCTTGGTTGGTCTAAGCATATCCGGTATATACTTATCCGTTCTTTTTTCGTATAAAAACGAAAAATCGATAAAGTTAAAAGTAACAACGTTTACTCTAAAATTTCTTTTAATTTTAAAAATTATTCAATGTTGAACTAACATTATGACGTAAAATAAAGGCATCAATGACCTTTAAAACCAGTAATATATTCCCTAACTTGGCACAATTGACAGACATTAATTCAAATGAATGAATTAATATTCACTGACACGTGTCACGTGACACGGATTATCCTAACTCTAATCATTCTAATTTTGAATAAAAAATAACGTGAAACCAATATTTGGTGAAATAAAAAATATTGCTGTTGGGATAATCTACATGATTACATAATTACACAAAGGATTTTTTAAATATGTGCAATGTATTTTTATTCTTCTTATACAAACGCAAATATTTATTCAGTGTAAATAGTATATTATTTATTTTTGTTCTTTCTTTTTTACAGTTAATTGGAAGGACTACAAGAACTTACAAAAATAAATAAAATTCTATATTTATAAAATAAGTAAATAAAAAAATATATGTCTTAAGTACTTGCTTAACTTTCCATAATATATATTCTAAATACTACCTATCTAGTAAACTATCGCGGTTGAACTTGTCGAGTATAAAATGTTTATCAAGTCTGAGAATTAGCACTGTGCAGACGATGGATTGTGAACGAGCCGCTTCAATACCGCCGAGGAAGTAAATTATTGCTCTCAGTGCCACTGTTAAATTCACGATATACTGTCAGTAACCAAGACTAGATCCCTCTGCAAGTGAGTGTTCAATTACATAACGTAAACCGAAGATACGCACATATCAAAATAAATTATATTTATAGGATAACGAAGGCTTGTTGAATAAAATATGTATTTAGCCTCCATACTAACAAAAAGAAAGAATGTAGCTGAATAATATAATCTTCTATAAAATGCTAAGAATATGCATTGGCATATCTCTGACGCTGAGTTTAGTGAAATACATATTGATAAATAATATTTAAGTGTTTATTCATATAAATACAGATGGCAAATTCTCGTCAGAATTATCCGATACAAAACGAAATGAAATGTTGATACAATTGGTTAAAAATTCAGACCTAAATATTAACATTCGTTTGCTATATCTGTAATATAATATAATAGTTTAGTGAAAGTCGGAATTCGAACATTGTAATTGTTTTCACATAAGTAGGATATGCAAATCTATATTATAATATCGGTATATAATATCGGTATTCTTAGTGAAATACCGTTTTTCTTAACTTAAACGTTTTTGAAAAAAGAAGGAATTTTGTATGTTTTAGAGAACTTTTTTACTTTTCAAGGCGCGTTGATCCTGTTATGTTACAGACAAACACACGTGATTTACTAATATGTGATACAGTGAACAATGTGGCTCTTACTGCTTGTTCTATAAATATTCTAGCGTGGTTCCCGTGTACTGAATTATTGATTGTTTAATAAATTATTAATACTAGTTGTCGTCCAGTGGTCGCAAATTTTCAATTTTATTTTATCTTTCTGCATATAAAATTTAACTATGTCGAACTTCATACGCCTTCATGTGCGCAATATGCTTAAAAACTAAGTTTTTTCTTCATGTACTACATAATTCGATTCTCAATTCACGTATATATATATATATATATATATATATATATATATATATATATATATATATATATATATATATATATATAGTATATATATATATATATATGTATATATATTAGGTGTACAAATAAGTTTCCGCAGTTTTTTATAAAAAATTAGGAATTTATTGTAAAGGAAAAGTACATTACGTTTTATTCAAAGTATTTTCCATCATTTGCCACTACTTTTCCCCATCTTTCTGGCAACATTCGGATACCCCGTCGAAAAAACTCTTCATCTTTTGACGCTATCCACAAATCTACCCAATTTTTGGTGTCTTCATATGATGTGAAGCACTGCTGAGACAGACCATGTGCCATCGACCGGAACAGGTGATAATCAGAAGGGGCTAAGTCTGGTGAATACGGCGGGTGGGGTAAAACTTCCCAGTTGAGTGTTTCCAAGTATGTTTTTACCGGCGCCGCAACATGTGGACGAGCATTATCGTGTAAAAGAATAATTTTGTCGTGTCTGGAGTAGTAATGGGCGCGTTTTTCCTTAAGTGCCCGACTCAATCTCATCAATTGTGTTCGGTAGAGAGCTCCAGTAATGGTTTCGCTTGGTTTCAGCAATTCATAATACACGACACCAAGCTGATCCCACCAAACACACAGCATGAGTTTTTTTCCATGAATATTCGGCTTAGCTGTCGATGTTGATGGTTCGCCGGGCTTAACCCATGACTTTCTCTTCTTTGGATTATCGTAGTGAATCCATTTTTCGTCACCAGTGACTATACGATGCAAAAAACTCTTTTTTTTATTCCTGGCAAGCAGCATTTCACTCATGCATAATCGGCGTTCAACGTCTCTCGGCTTTAGTTCATATGGAACTCAATTTCCTTGTTTTTGAATCATTCCTAACGATTTTAAACGATGTGAAATTGCTTGTTGAGTCACTTGTAGAGTAAGTGCAAGTTCTTTTTGCGTTTGGGACGAATCTTCCTCCAATAGTACTTCTAATTCCATGTCTTCGTACACTTTCGGCCTTCCACTGCGTTCTTTGTCTTTAACGTCAAACTCACCGTTCTTAAACTTTTGAAACCATTCCTGACAACTTCTCTCACTTAAAGCAGCTTCACCATATGCTTCTAGAAGCAATCGATGCGCCTCAGCTGCAGATTTTTTCACATTAAAGAAGTAAATCAAAAGTTCCCGCAAATGATGCTTATTCGGAATAAAACTTGACATTTTTGCACGAAAAAAATTACGTGATGCTGATACGGAATCACTAGTACTTTAAGGTTATGGTGTTGCCAGATGACTAAACTTGGGATATTACGTTTTACATCTGACAATTTCTCCATAACCTTCTGGTGGGGCCATCTTTTGACAAACCGCGGAAACTTATTTGTACACCTAATATATATATATATATATATATATATATATATATATATATATATATATATATATATATATATATATATATATATATATATATATATATATATATATATGTACTTCGCGTATGAATCGTCTGATCAATTAAAGAAATATAAAAAATATATATATTTCATCATTTTATGTAGTGTAGCTCTAAGAACATTTATCTTCACTAAATTATATATTAAGTTGCTTCTGTTTCATTCTGATAGCTAGAGGCCCAACTCCATTCCTCTATTTTGACTTCCCTCTTCCCTTCCAATTATTCACATCTTAACCTGAGGTAGGCAAGTGGTGAAAACTACTGGTAGTGTTCTTGGAGTTGTAGACGAATGCAGACAGCGGTGATTACTTACCATCATTACTTACAAATAAGAAGATCCACTTGCTTATTCCATAAAAACGGAGTTCCATTATAAATTTACATGAAAAAATTCGTGCATTTTTGACGTACATAAATTTGTAACTCAACAGGAAAAAAGATAAACCTATCGAAGAGAAATAAAAGCTAATGCTATTTCAATTCACCCTCGGGTGGCCACCTTTACACACGAATACTTATACAAAGCCAAGTGAAAACTATGCAAATGTGACAACTTTTACATCGCAACTTACAAAAAGTAAGACACAAACCCGATTTACAATGTAACAATGCCTACAAGTGTAAACTTTCCAGAACACTTCTAGCATTACATATATTAATCGAGGGTTTCCTTCAAAGTGATTTAGAAAAAGGTCTGCTACAAAGATGATATTGTAATTTTTTAGAAGCAAATTGTCAGCACTCAGCCCCGACAAAGGATTTGAACATTTTTAATTACAAATTGGGGAACCCAGCACTTTTTCCAAGAGGTAAATCAGTTCTTGTTAATTATTATGCAAAGCTTAATTAAATGAAAGGATACTTTGCGTACAGCAACTTTTACCCAAAAAGAAACAGAAGCATTTTTTCTTAAAGTTTTATTTGAAACATTAAGGAAATGGAAACGGAAATACGAGGTACCTATATACACTGTAAATATACGGCATAAATAATGTATATAAAAAGAATAGTCCACTGCTAGACATGGACTTCATTCAAAATTGTATGTACCACAAGTACTTGAAAAGTAACAATTACTTGGACATTGACTGCAATAGTGTGATACAATTCACGCACCGCAATTTCTGATAGTCTGGGTGCACTGTCTATAAATAAATTATTTTTTTTTTAAAAACAAGAAGTACTACCGTAACTTTCGCTTTGTGGGCAAAAAGGGTCATAGATTTTATTACTGAAGTAGACGATGCTGTTCATCTACTGACATTTATTCACATAGACACACGGGAAAAAATGGGGTAGTTTTATTCTATACCGGGATATTATTGAGTGAACACATTGTAGGACAGACAACTGGAATAGTTCTTATTTGTGTATCCGTCATTGCGATTTTCATTCGTCTTAAAATGCTGTGCTGCGTCACGAATCGGCCAGCTCGACCGCATAACTTACCCTCAAAGATCGACTCTCGTGTTTCTATGCTATCGCATTTTATACGGTAAGTACAATATTCCGCAGGCTTAACCTGCTTCCTTCTCCTTTACTTTCTTCTTCTCCTCTCATTATTCACACAGTTAATTTAATTTACGCGACGAATCTTCAGTGCCCTTGTGTAAGACGTCTATGAATGGCGTTGATAACTTACCTTTAAATGATACGCTTGCTCGTTGGCCTACCTATTCTATTAAACAAAAAAATTTTTGAAAAAGTTTGTACGTTAAAATTCAAACATGTGACTGGATATTTAGGTCAAACGCCAAAAACACTCTCGAAATATGTACATCATGCGGAAAATACATTACGTATGAAGATGTTACAAAAAGGTTACATTTGCAAATACTTTTGATGATTTCGATGATTTTTAATACAAATTCTATCTCTTCGTAAGAGAACAGTATTAACTTCATAATTCTTTAAATTTTAGAGCAGCAAACTAAGGATTTGTAAAGTAATGTTAAAATGATTAATTTTTTTAATTCGTCGACATTGGTCACTGACGAAACTTAATTTAATTATTTAAAAAAATATAATATGAAGTAAGTCATGGTGTCAGTGATTGACAGTGATGGCTTTTAATACAGTAAGTTAGTATTTGCACTTTAATAACATAATAAGACTTCAGGAGAACAAAGACATGTTTAAAACTAATTCATCTTCAAATAATTGGAAATCAGTAAACATTATGTTAATTTTATTTTTATTATTACTATAAATAATAATAAAAAAGTAGTAATATTATGTAATTTTTTGCACAATGCGTACAATAATGGTACACAACATATCTTGTACATTATTATATGATAAAAACCTACAATATAAAGCAAAACGCGAACACACTATGATGATGCAATATCACTCTGTAAATTGACGCCAAAAAAAGTTAGGTCTATTATTAACGTAAAACAAAATACTCTCAGTTTCCTCTTTTGTTAAAAATTTGAGCAAGCCGATATTATCTGGAATATCTTCACCCGCAACACACCAGTCTCAGACACATTAGCGGGATTGAAACCTCTCTGCCGAACTTAGAATTGCAAAATAGTGACTGCGACTACTCTCGGATGCTTTTTGATTCAAAGAACATTTTTGTTTATGTTTTCACTGTAAATTGAATTTTGCTTAAACATATTATTATTTAATTTCCAACTACCACAAGATCTTTTTGTACACATTTCTACTTATTTTTTTGTAAAGTTGATTTTGGCAGGAATTTATCGAGTATCTATGCAGGAAAGCGCCGGATATTCTTTTATTTTTGCCGTATATTTAAATGATAGAATAAGAATAAGAAATGAAGATATATAAGAGCGATGTGGGATAAAAGAAGGTGTCGTGACAAAAGTTGAGAAAGGGATGCTTAGATGATTTAGGTACATAGAGAGGATGGATGAAAGACGACTGGCAAAAGAAATTTAGGTTGCGAATGTGGATGGAAAGGTCGGTAGCGGAAAACCAGGGAAAACATACTTTTAACAAATTGCTGAAGTTTTTAAGAAAGGCCAGGTATCCTTAACCAGCGGGCTTGCATAAGGAGAATAATGAGTGTGGAGGAAGCAAGGAACGTATGCCGAGTTCGTAGCAGGCGGAGATCTACTAAAGACTACCCCTACGGAAGACAGGCGTGACGATAATACATATCGTATGTAAAATATACTGGTTAGCTTAGTTCCTTCCTTTTCCGATATTATAAGTATTTCATTTCAAGATGTAATAAGAAATTATTATCTTGAAATTCAATGTGCTTTCTAGCAACACGTATTACGTCGTTGTTCCTTTAGTTGTAACCCCTGAGGTGTTTAATCAAAGTTGAAGAAGCGCATTCCAACAGCGAGCGGGAGCTAATTTGATCTAAAGTTAGCAGTTCACAGACAAGTTATTTGTCTTGCTCGTTATGATACCTAATGCAATGTACATAATATCTTTCCCATAATTGTTTGACAGTGAGTTCATATGCTTGATATTTCATATTATCTACCTCACAAATATTTGGTCCTTTTAATGCTTGCTTATAATTATTATTAATGAATAAACAGAATTATTCAAAGTCTCACAAAGGTAATCTTTTTCTCATATTATTTTCTATATTAAGTTTCTAATTTATCAAATTCAGTTTGACATTGATGAAACATTCAAATTTTTCTGTATTATCATTAATACAGCTGTGAATAGCTGGTCACAAAATTAAGAGATGTTGCTATAATCCCCATGCCTGGCAGGCAGATCGGGAATCTAAGACTAGTTTTTAACTGAGACTGAGGTAAACGCTGCTGCCCATCTAATTGTAATTGCTCTCATAGTCGCCACGAATGACATCCCCGGGGAAAAATGGGGCCGCCCTAGGCTGTACCAAAACCTCACAGCAAACTTCTTCTTATTCTTTCTATCTAAATACATAAAATAAATAAGTTTCAGGGATAGAGATACGGAATTGACTTAATTTTATACTTAACTATATTTTGTAGGTAAAAGGTTCCCTTTGATATATATCCAATTTTGTATATGCGGTTTCCTACAACCACCGTGACCGAAACTTTAATTACATAGCTTGACGCGCTCTACCTTGAAATATGGCGGATACTTCCATCAACCGGGAATTCAGAATGTTTGTTTTAAAGCGGTATGGTTTTAATTAGTATAATTGCTTATTTGCACATAGAACTAAATAATTGCTTACAGTAAACAAGTTTGAGACACAAACTAGAATCAATTGTTTAACTTTACTTCATTTATTAGTATTGTTTAGCGTAATTCTGTCGGATTTAGAATATAGAATTTTAAAATAAGAAGGGCAATGGTTGATGTAAGCGGGTTTCTATAGCAACAAAAAATTCAGTCATGTCAAATAATAAATTGCACATTAAAATAAAAAAAAATAATGTCACCGGAGCCCCATCCTGCAAAAAACTATTACACCGGGGGGACCTTGAGTTCAACACAGAATGCACTAAACCTTTATTAATAGAGGAGGACATAAAATGTGAAGATTATTTAAAAAAAACAACATATCGGCACGACGGTAGATTTGTTGTACGTTTTACATTTTAAAACCGAAATTTAAGTTGCAGATATGGCAGTTCTCGGGAAATAGCTGTAAAAGGTTTTATTCATTAGAATTTTAATACATACATACATACATATATATATATATATATATATATATATATATATATATATATATATATATATATATATATATATATATATATATATATAGCTGGTTACGTTCTATGAGGCGATACAATTGCTCCTTTGCCTTCTTATTCCATACAAAATAAAGAAATAAAGCCTAGCGCCACTGCCTGTACCTACTGTATAAATATGTAACATAAATACATACCTTTTTCGCCTTTCCATTTTTTCTAAGTAATTTAGCACAGCACAAGCCCCTGGTGTCTGGTAATGGAGCGGGAGCACGACGCGACCAGCACAACCGCCGCGGACTGGGCGCCGCCTCCGCCTCACTACGCGTCTCCTCCTTATCTTCACACATTCCCAACCCCCCACCGCAAGTCTTTAAGCGACAACCCACGAAAATTCACAACCCAGATATCGATGCTTTATGAGATCCTCTGGCATTGTTTTCCCCTATAAAACTAAGGACGCGACGTGATAACGCTATCTCACTCTAATATATTATAGTAAATGCGGGATTCGGGCAAATTGCTTTTTACGCCCAACATCTAATGTAAACTTAGAGTTGAATACAAAAATACGCTTTAGATCTTTGTAAAATAAGTTCGATTATTTGTACTGTTTATTTTTTAAGAATTAAGATTGAGCCATCGATTTAAAACTACCCTATTTTTTAATTGTTTCCTATAACGTCCGGTAGAGCATCTGAAACAAAAAAAAAACAACGTTAGAGAGGGAAAACTAAATTAAATTCAATTTAAATGTATTTATTGACCAAATTGATTATAATGTTGCCGGTAAACCCTAAACTTTTATCTGTCTTACCCAAAGTTATGTCTAACTGGTCATATGTTATGGTGAAATTAAGCTATTTGTTAAAAAAATAATAGTCATATGTACTGTGGAGGTAAAAAGTTATAACTGTAGTTACACTCATAGTAAGCTACTATAACTTTAATGTAGGGCTGTAGGTATACACTAGGACTTCTCTGGGACGTAAATAAGATTATAAACTCACAAATAATAAGTAAAAACACCTAGACTCAGAATAAAAACTTATGAACCATACAAATATTTATCACAATGAGGAATTGAAAAAACGACTATAGGCTCAGAAATCGAATACGTATCGACTTCTTCATTTGGGTCGTTGTTTTTACAATGCTTTTCCCATTAATAAAATTCCGTGCTTATAACACTTGTTTTGGAAACTATGATTCACGTCAATAGTCCAACAGTAAGTACATGGAAAATATTCGAATCCCGAATCGATTTAAGAAATTTAGATTCTGAATATAAAGTTGTTTGTGAACCATGTTCCTAAAATTTCGTAGAAAGATTATGGCTGCCATATTCGTTGATTTGTGAATGTGCTACTACCGAAGACTAGTCTGTTCAGGTCTGATTCTGTATTCTTTACTATTACAAAATAATATAATATTAAATTCTATAATATATAACCAAAAACTTTCTTGATTGCTTATCAGCCTATCCTTATAAAATATTGTTTACGTTTCAACACTGCCTAATTTATATGGCAATCAAATAAATGTCATCATCATCCTTTGGCGCTACAACTCGGTGTGGGTTTTGGCCTCTTCCTTTGGCTTCTTCTTTTTGTTGCCTAGGTCGTCGTGAAATTAGGCCACTACTTTCTTCGTGAATTCTCAACTTGCGTCTTTTTACCGTGCCGGGTAGTCAACCCTGCGACGAACCCTTCTCACTTTATTCGGGCTTGGGACCGGCAGTGAGCTAGCATAACTAACCCACAGGCGGAGTTATTTAATAAATAAAAAATTTCTAAAGTAGGTTTTAAGGGGTCATTAATTTATAAACATTATCATATCCTTGTAATAAATATAAGTGGTAAAATGATTAATTTTTTTATGATTATTTTCAATGGTACATAATAATGCCTTGTAGGTGGAAAAAAGAGAATCGTGATCGTTAATTGTAACAGACTGACGTTTGAGAAATGTAATGTATTGTTTCTTACGTTGAAGAAATAAGGAATTTTATTAAATTACTTGTCGTAAACACAAAGTTATTAGTACAAGCTAGGGATATTAATTGCGCAAGTAATAAATGCTCAAAATTCCTGACCCGTAATTATCTCAAGCTCATTGAATTCTTTTGGAGAGTTCACGTCACTCTATAGCATTCGCGACGCGCGAGAAGGTGTTACTGATAAGTAACAAACTTCAGCAATAATAGGCTTGAGGGATAAAGTAACAACAGCCTACGTACAATGCAAATACATTTGTTTAAACGCTTCAGTTCAGTCCATATTGTGTACATTTTGGAACTTCACCACACCAAAAAACAACTTTGTGAAAACATTTTTAGAAGAAGATTAATATATATATATATATATATATATATATATATATATATATATATATATATATATATATATATATATATATATATATATATATATATATATATATATATATATATATATATATATATATATAAACATATTAAGTAACATCAAAACTTAGGCTTATTTTAAACTGTTTTAATTATATATTAATTAATTATTATTTCGATTTAGAAATTTAATTTTATGAAATATTATATTTTATAACTTACTTTATTGTTATATTATTTTATAAGTAACTTTCGTCATATAATTTATATTACACTAACTTTAATATAGAAAACAAACAAAATTAATAATTCGAGTTAATGTTTATTCCTCCAGAAATTCACCATTTCTTTTCAGGTTCAGGTTTCAGGTCCCGTGCCCAGCAGTGGTATATATATGCGCTGTAAAAATATACAATATATCTTGTTTAAAAGTTAAACAAGATAAGTTTACAAACTTTAAGCGATAATAACTCAAGCGGATTATACTTATGATCTTAGATTATAGGTTCGATTCCGCCGACCAGTAAACTGCTACAATAAACAATATTTTCATGTCATAAACAATTTTAGCTTATTTGGATTTCAAAAGAATTTTAGTAACGTTAAAAATATTGCTGCTGCTAGTCGTAAAAAAGTAGATATATCAAAGAACATAAATGCCAATCCGATTTAAAAGTGTCCAACTCTATGTAATAATGTCGTATCCGAAGTAACTCGCGAGTGTCGGGCGAACAAGGCACCTCCAACCTACTCTGACAGTTCGCACCGCAACGCTGGAACCGTTCCAACAGATAATATTCCATTCTGTTTGTCTTTCGAGGCAATAAAATGACTTTTATGCAAATTATACGAATTCTATACATTTTTGATGAGCCGCCTCCCGGACGCATTCGCTTTAATTAATACATTTTTCCATCGCAACTTAAAATTTTCAAAGTTCAGTTTAACAACTAACTTTAGATGGTTGATTTAGCGATGAAAATTATGGTTTTCGGTTTTAGACATTTTAAAAAAATTTGGCGCCCAATTAACTAATCAATTAAAAACTCGTGTGACGTCATAGTGAAAAATAATAATTTTGTTAAAAAGAAGAAAAGCGATTACTTTAACCTGAACCTAATACAATTATTGATAACTATTCCAACTAAGATTCAAAATACAACATTAGTTTCCTTTTGTTGTTTTGTATATACAAAACATCAAATGTCAAACAACAAAGGAAAACTCATGTTGAATAATAAAAGACATTCATAAATGTTTAAAATAATGTATAAAAATAATAGTATATTTGCAAACTTTGTGTTTCCCTCAGGCAATATGTGCACAGTATTTCTCGGTTCACCGATCCGCATGAATATTCTGTATCCGTTATAGATTAAATTTTTTGCATCGCGTTTCATCAAACAACACAAAAGAGAACAAATATAAATATAATATAATTTATGATGACTGTACGAAACAAGGACCGCGCTAGCCCTTAGTGAGACTAGAAAAAAATAATTCGATATCATTTGTCCTATATGTATGGTGGCGTGGTGGCGAAACATGGACACTGACAATTCATTTACTTCACTAGCTCAAAATCGGTCAGAAAGCAATGGAAAGGGCTATGCTCTAGAAACTCAGAGCATAGCCCTTTCCATTGCTTTAGTGAATATCATTCGGAATGATTGAAAATCTCCTAGAAAACCAAAGTCCCGACATAACTTCTTCAAATAAGCAAACACACTGAGCTAGTCACGTTTGTCGAAGAAACAACAACCGTTGGTAAAGTCAACTGCTAGAGTGCTGATCGCATTTTGGCAAACATGTGTGTTTTGCCTCTGGGCTGGATAGAGTCACGATTTGTGCAGAGCGACTAGCAGAAACCAAATGTGTGTAACCGAATATTGGTCTACGTGGCCTTGGTGGGGACCTATATTCAACAGTGGACTTGTACAATTTGATGATGATGCTTAACGAATCACTTGCATGCTGTGGCCATGTTCAGTGTAAAGCAAATGTGGTGGGTGTAATGTAATAGAGCAGATCAGATTACGGTTTATAAATAAATACATAAATAATAATTAAATAATCTTTATTATGGAGTCAATGGTCGCAGGTTCGATCCCCGCATCGGAATAAATATATGTATGGATACTACAAATATTTATTCCGAGTCTGGTAACCCCGCCAATCCGCATTGGACAAGCATAGTGAATTAACGTACGTTCCTCCAGAAATGGAAAGGTCCGTGCTCAGCAGTGGCATATATATGACCTGTTAAAAATATCTTTATTATTTTCATAATAAATATTAGTTTGTAATCTGAGACATCCATAATCAGTTGAAATACGATTACGGTACAAATAGTATAAAATAAACTCTAAAAATAATATGATTATACACAGTTGTACAAATTAACCACTTTAAAATGAAAAACTCGTAATTCGTCGTTATTAATGAACATAAATAATCTAGAGACCCGTCTACCCTTGTAGGAAGCTTGTTGACATGCGAGACTAAGCGGGTGTTATTTTTTCTTTTTACCCTCAACAAACTCGCGTCTGAACGTCAACAGCGAATAAACTGCTTTAAAATATAAAAGTCAAGAGCATTTCAGACTCATGTCGGGCCTTTAATCGACGAACGAAACGAATTTAAATTAGAAAATAGGAGAATTATTAACTTTCTATTGTTATTGAATGCAGACTTGTTTTGCACTTCTTGTTCCTTTTCTAAAATCTCGTATAACTTTAATATTTAATTTATTCGTTGATATAATAAAGACGCTTTCTATCACAGATTATAAATAGTTTAAAAATGATTTCTTTCATTATTATGCCATCCAACATTTGTATTTAATATAACACGTTTTATTATAAGTCTATGGCCATGAGCCATTTCAACTTTAAATACGAATGCGTATTTACTTATCCCTAGAATTTCATCTAATACGTGTGATCTGTAACAACACGCGATAGTCTTAAACTCTTGTGACTTTTAACCCCTTGATCTGCAATCTATTTTCAGTCAGTACTACACATGTAGACAATTTAAAATTCCTAGTTTTAAGTATATATATATATATATATATATATATATATATATATATATATATATATATATATATATATATATATATATATATATATATATATATATATATATATATATTAACTATAGAACATAATTAGTGTCTGTCATTATCTTTCTTTGTCTAAGAGTGCCTCTCCGACTAGCGAAAGATGGCAGCTAATTCCGCACAACTTTCCTCCTCCTTCGCGAGGTGCAGCAGTTCTGGAGTACTCGCTATCCCTGTCCACTCCCTGATATTATGTAGTCATGACTTTCTTTTTTGACCAACTTGTTTTTTGCCCGCGATTTTTCCCATCATGATCAGTTGCAGCAACTTGTACCTGTCATGTGTCCTGTCATATGACCCAGGTAAGGAACTTTTCTACCTTGGACGGTCTGCAAAAGTTCACGTTTTTGCTTGACTTGTCGGAGAACCTCATCATTGGCCACCCTTTGACCCCAGCAAATAGCGAGCATCCGTCTATATGCCCACATTTCGAACGCTTCTATACGTTTTCTGAGGTCTTCTTTAAGCGTTCAAGCCTCACATTCGTATAGAAGAACGGGCCAGATGTAACAGTGGAGAATTCTAATGCGAAAGTTTGAGTTAATTTTTATTTTGTTTATTTATTTCTGTCATTGTCATTTTCACATAAAAAATTACCATTCTTTTAGCTATATCGGGTAATATTCCTTACATATTATATATTTATTATATTTCCCCTCAGAAAAATATAATAATTTCTATAGACGGATATCACTAGTGAAGTAAACGCTATTGCACTTCATTAGTATGTCGTGTCTTTCATTTACATTACACGATACTGGCTATATAGATTTCTATAAATTACATTCTAACGGTTGCTAGAAGCATGCACTGAAGTGTGTGTGAAAGCAATAGACTCGATATGACTTATATATACTTCTCTCATAAAAAGCATCAACCCTTAATAATTTCTGGCGAATGCAGCTCGTCATTGTTGCTCCAAGAAAGTTCATGACGAGCTGGACTCATTTCAGTACAAGGGGTTAATAGAGATGTTTTGGCAAACCTGTCAATAGTGAGATACATACACACACTACGATTCTAATTTTTTAATCCCTAATCCATAGTGTAATTTAAAAGTTTCATGCAATGTAATTTAATAAGCAGAAACTCGATTTTATACACAATAAATTTGAAATCGGAGTAAAAAAAATGAAAATCAGTTTAATTTTAAGATCATTTACGGTCAAACTAATCACAGCCTTATTAGGAGAGGTTTGAACGTCTATCTCAAAAAAACCAATTAAAAAATTCTTTGAAGTAAACAGTGAATAGCAATATAATTCATATTGAATTTCATTAAATAGAAAGAAAACAGCTATTTTCCTTCTGATAAAATTGTTACTATACAATTTATAGCTTCAAAATATTTTTTATTGCCTGAATATAAATGCAAAATAACATACATTATTTATTATCATTTTAGTAAGTCTTGTTTATCAATGCTATAAAATTAAAAAAAATTCAATAGTTTATATAAATATACACGAAAGTGTAAACAACCTCTGGACCATTTCTTCAAGAAAAAAACAGGAAAAAAATAGAGAACTACATAAATAATATGACATTGTTTTAAGTTAGTCAATATTAACTTAATATTAAACTAATTTTTTTATGTAAATTTAATAAATGTAAAACCATCTTTAGTTGTTATTAATATTTAAATTATATTAATTTTTGTTTTTGGTAAATATAATATAAAAATAATTCAATAATATTTGCACCTTTGTTTATAAGCTAGCTAAAACTTATATAATAGTAATAATAAATACATATTAAAATATACATGTATCGTTGTATGTTTATTTTCTTCTAATTTAATCAACATAGTCTTACCAAATCATTCAAGGAGAACGAAATAGTGGATCATCCCAACTCTTTATTGTTCACTTCCCTTCACTTATGACATTCGACAAAAGTTTCAGAAGTTTCGTAGCGCGCGTTACGAGAGCACAGTGTCAGGAGCTACGCCACCGGCCGGATAGACGCAGGCTCTCTGAGTGGCTGTAGTATCACCATCGCCTTATATTGTCTGTGGTGGCTAGCACCCTCACCCGCTGAAACGTTACCCTTCCCGCCGAAACTTCCCCGCCCGTGAAACGTGCAAAAATCTCACTACGAAGCACAGCGTTGCGAATGGATTTCAGTTCGAAAAAGATTTAAATTTATTAACGGACACTGAAAACCACAATCACATATGGTAATAGTAAATTGTGATAAATATACGACTAATATTTCTTTTGATTTTAGCAAATTAGTAACTATGTTATATACTATAGTACTTGATTATATACCTACTAAAAATACATAGGTTGTATTTTTAGTATACTATCTAGTTTTATTGTAGTATCTGTACTGTAGAATCACCTACTTTCAACGGTATTTCCGAGGTGTTCTAGTTCGAGGTATTTTTTTAAGGTTCTAATGTCCTATACATCGGAAGGTCGGCAATGCTTCCTCAATGACTCTAGAATTGCAGATGACTACAATTAGTGTTTATTTGTTTTCGTATCCCATACAAGACATACTCGTATTTGGGATGCAAAAGGGCGCAACATCTTGGAGTTTTCCAGGTAATTTAAAGTCTGACAATCGACTAATCTTAGCATACCCATTCTAAAATTAAATCTAAGTATACAAGCAGTAAAAGCTCAATCGGTAATTGCACTTATAATCTAAAATCTTGTGTTCGATTTTGGACTATTCATGTGAACCATTTTTTTCTGGCAAAAGCACTAGTAGCTGAGTTGAAAAGGTTATCAAGTAAAATAAATAATTCTAGTAATATGAAAACATTGCTAATCTTTTTTACTTAAATAAAATAATTAATATAGCGTAATTTGAATAAAATATACTTATGTATGATTTATGAATTGTGGCGATTTGTCAAATGGTTAAATTATTATAATAACTTACTATTTTATATCAGGTGTGCAACTAAGTTGCAACTAAAAGCAAGGAAGGAACTCGGGTTCCTTATGATTTGAAGCCAAGGGACGTTGACTGTCGTTTTTTTGCTTGTAAACAACTGCTTTAGTGGCAAAAGAGGAATGGTTTCCTTTATTGTATCGTGAGGGGTGTTGCAAAATGGATTCATTACAGCAATCCAAGGAAAAGAAAGTCATGAGGACTGTCCGATCATGCTTCAACGTCATCGGCTCGACCAAATGTACACGTTGCGAAGATTATGTTGTGTATTCAGTGGGACCAGGTCCCATTGTTTATTATGAGCTATTGTAACCATCACTGGGGAACGGTAAGACTTCAATTGATACGACCACGGCGCGAAAAACGGCCACAATGCGAGCAAATGCTCGAAAAAGTGATTCTACTGCATGACCACGCTCTGCCTCATGTTGCCAAACCCGTTAAAACCTACATGAAAACATTCAAATGGGAAGTCCTACCACACCCGCTATGTTCCCCAGATATTGCGTCGTCCGATTATTACTTATTTCGTTCGATGGCACATGATCTGGCTAATCAGAAGTTCCGCTTATACGAAGACATCGAGAAATGGCTTGATACGTGGATAGCCTCAAAAGACGAACACTTTTATTGTAACGGTATTCGAGCTCTGCCAGAAAGATAGGCAAAAATCGTAGCTAGTGATGGGCAATACTTTGAATAATATATATGTACGTAAACATTTTTGCATAATTAAGTTGCATTTTTATATAAAAAACAGCGAGAACTTAGTTGCACACATAATACATTAAAAATTAACAGATTTCGTTTAAATATTATTATTTCCAATGTTACATAAAAATCTGTGGTATTTGTTTATTAAACATTGCATGTAATAATGCCTAAAATAGAAAGCGAGGGAGAATACTTATAAGTTAATAAATACTAAACATGATATGTATATATGTACATCACAGGTTATATTTACGTTCTTAATGAAATATAATTTAATATAAAGCAACGTGATATAAGCCTCTCCGTATATGTATAAAGATGTACGTACATGTAGACAAGAACTAGGAGTAAGAGAAGCGTAAACAAAAGCGCCTAAAGTACATCATCGTTCTTATTTAAGTTTTGACAACATTATCCAAAAATTTAAATATATTATATATATAATTATAATTATTAAAAATACATTGTAACTAAATTAATATTACAGGTATTATTTTAATTAAAAACAATAATAGTTACCTTAATAATAGGCGATCCTCACTCAACGTGGTTTATGCCTTCTCTTTTAATCAGGTATTGTAACATTTTAAGACTAATAAACCGTCTTACACTAATAAACCACAACGAACTGTAAAATAAACATTTTTACAGTGTATAAAGCTACACAAAATAGTTTGTTTACATAAATATGTACAAAATATGTTATTACATGTTGTGTTGGGGCGGGCACACAAGCGCCGACTAGCGGCGGACAAACGAAGCATTCACTAGGGCGGCTGTAACTGGGGTCGCAAGGGTGGTTGCTGTTAGTAATCTGTTGTCCTGCTTACACGCATTGTAACCCTATGCTGCGTTACGCAAAAATCAGACTTTTATCAATGACATAGGTAATATATCTACGTAAAGCTTACTCTAGATATTTGTCGCCCCTTCGAAGGCTTCGCGTAGTGGCCTTGAGCGACCTGACGTTTTCATCCCGTGTGCGTAATAAAGCGTTTAGGGAGAGAAGTAACTTCTTCTGAAGGATTTATAGCGACTTTAGGTGGAATAATTTAGCTCGTTTTAAAATTTTTAATGTTAAGACGTTTAAAGCTTAATTTAAAACATATCTTATAATTCAAAATTTTACACATACATATATTGCAATATTTATTTTTGATCCGTAAATTGTGCCGGCTCCGTCCAAATGTTTATGTACTTAATAAAATGTTCAGTTTTTCTTCGTCTGTATTATAACATTTTACCAATGTGATACTTTGTACTGTATAGCAAAAATATTGTTTCCCCCATGAAAAATAATTTAATAAATACATATAACACAGTATATGAAATTAGCCCTCTTCCACGTCAGTTGGCTAACTCGAAGAGCTATGTCAGTGACTTTGATTCTCTGGCGGATTTCATTTCAAATCACTAAAAGGGAAAAACTCCGATAAGCATAAGGTATCATAATGGCAATTTTCTGTCACCAAAATGTTAATACATATGTATGTATGTAAGATGCATATCATCACGCCTGTGTCTCGTGGGGTTAGGCATCCCTGCCTCCCCACAGATCTCCATCCGCCACGATCCCGACACACCTTCCTTGCTTCCTTCACACTCATCTATCTTTTCATCCATCCTATCTTATATTCATTGTAGCGAAACGGCTCTCCGTTCGTCGCTTCTCACCCTTGTGAGAATCAGGACATGACGAGCGGCGAACCACGTCGCCGTCATTTTTTAACGAATTAGATATATTAAGATTCGTCATAGTGAATCCCACGAGCCGCAAGGGAGGATGGAAGTCAGCCCCAGCATGACGCAGCAGAGCCCCGCATGCTGAGATAAGGCACTATAGTACCCGGTGGAGCTCAATCCCGGGACAGTCGGCACGCTTGCGATTAAGCTCGCCCCTAGCCACGCATCCTTTGGCACGGCAGAGCGTAGATTGGCGGAGAGGAAGGGAAAATGATAGAGAAGAAAAGAAAGGGCAAGCAAAAGAAAAGATGGATTTAGACAGAATGATAGGGATATGATACTACCGCAACGAAAGGCGAGGAGGATAGACCTACCCTTAAAAATATACCTGCAGTCTTGGCCAAATGTATTGAGTACCCTATAAATTTTGCACGTGTACAAATGAGGAACAAAAACAAAGGCTATTGTTAATGATTAACTATTCGGTCCCTACTAACTATCCAATGGTCTAGTGCGGTATTAGTGTTTTAGTTTGTTATATTTGGTGATATTTTGTCAATGTGCCCAAAAGAAATGAAAAAAGGGAAATCAGAAGTAGAGATGTCAAAAACTGTGTAATGTTTGCGCCGATCTATGCAATGTGCTATTCAACGATTCGCTGCTGCCGGAGCACATAATAATAGGCCCAAAAACGGACGCAAACATATCACTACAGACCGTGATGATCGAAAGTTACTCAGAGAGTCGTTAAAAGAATAGGAAAAAATTCCTTCAAATCTCGGTGCCAGGTTATCATTAGAAATTAATAGAGAAATTACGTATTACGTAGAAGACTTTACGAAGCTGGATTGAAAGGCTGTAAAGCCAGGAAGAAACCTTGGCTCTCCTATAACAACAAAAAGGCTCGGTATGAATGGGCCCTAAAATACCAAAGTTACACTGAAGAAGATTGGTCAAATATTGTGTGAGCAGACGAATCAAACTAAGATTAGTCAGTCGATTTAATTACCTAATAGCGTTAAACACTATGACTTCAAAATTAAATGCATTGCTAAAAATTATGTTTTAATTTGACTAAACCTCTACATTTTTGGTACTATATATTACTTTATAATAATGAAAAGTATCACCTGATTAAAATGCTTAAATTAATATCATTTTGTATCTAAAAATATAAATAGGATCACCTGTTTTATTGCCCGAATAGGTCTTTTCTTGAAAATATTGGTCGGTATCGAAACGATATATTTTCTTCTAGAATAATTACGGAAACTTATTTACACTTTATTATACTAAATACATATAGCCGCTAGATGATGTATGTTTGTCATAACTTCTATTAAGAACATTACCATTATTTGATAACTAATATTTCCCGGAGAGATTGTCTTAAATTTAAAGTAGGCGTATTAATAAGTAGATGAAAATATATCAAGTGGTAATTTTTTAAAGAGTCCACAAAATACTTAAATTTAAATTATGAGATTTTTATATATTTTTTCTGCTAATTTCAAGAGGTATGAGAATTTCACCATCTTAGTAATTTATTTAATCTGCATATACTCCAAGTTATTTAAATACATATATTTCTTAGGCCTCCATCCACCACGCTTTGCTGCTCGTTTTATAACCATATTAGTTTATGCGTTTATGTGTTACTTATAATGTGATAATTATGTATATGTTAATAGCTATTGCCTCAAAACCTTCGTAAAATTTTATTATCTTTTCCATCAACCCAAAGGTTAACTGGCAGAGAATGTCTTCAGCTTTAAGGCCACCCTTGTACCAAAAACTAATGTACAATACTAGGAAAAAATAAAATATGGTGATTAAAGTTAGAGAAACACTATAAATAACAGACATTTATAAAAAAAAAATAAGTACATATACAAAAACATTTATTACTTAAATTTCAACTCTAATATATTTTTAAATAGTGAGATTTTCATAAAAAGCATTTCAAACACAAAAGTTGTATTTAATAATTTCATAATTATTTTTATTGCTTTACAACATTTGTTATATACATTCTTTCAAAGCTTGCAAAGGTATCTAATTGCTACCATTTTGTTAACCGATTAACATGGGCTCCAACTTTCCAGAATCATAAAGAGCTTTTACATCTGAGCCACCTCCAACACAGTTACCGTTAATGAAGACTTGTGGAACCTAAACAAAAAGAAAACATAATTAAGCATCTATTTTAAAATTCAAATAAGGGTAAAATCAAATTCAAACAAGTATTTTCTTATGAGCCTTGCTTGAAGTGCAGTGTGATCGCTCAACTCCTATTGACATCTTACCATTCATTTGAGGAAATCTAGTGTATGAATATAAATTATTTTAATACTAACAATTGGATCATATAAACAATACTTCCCTAATTCCACCGAAAGATATTAAGGCAATAAATTTTGTGAACATTGATATCTTAAACCAAGTTGAAGAATTAATTGTTATCAAAAAAAATAAACATTTAACCATATACAGCAAAGGCAAAGCTGGACGAAACAAAATTAGTCTTAAATTTCTGATCTGAATATATAATTATGCAATATTTAATAAAATATGTCAGATAAAATGAATATTCCACCCATTGAATCCTTATATGATAATAAAAGTATTTACAGGATATTTTTCTTATTATATTTATAATTTATTATTACAATGTTTGTTTTATAACCTTAATGTGCACAAACTGCAAAACAAATTTGCTACAATTTCTAAAACTTAATATTTTTTCCTTTATTTTTGAAAAGTTTATTTTTACAAATTTATTACCTTATACCTTACCAGACATATACATACATATATATTGTTACGCCTGTCTCCCGTAAGCAAAGATCATAGATCTCCATCTGCTACGAACTGGGCACACCTTCCTTGCTTTCTGCACACTCATCCATCTTTTCATCCATCCTTCCTCTCACATTCATAGTAGTGAAACAACTCTCCATTAGTTGTTTCTCGCCCTTGTGGGAATCAGTATGTGAGGGGTGGCCACGTCACAGTGATTTTTTAACAAATTAGGTTTATTAAAATTCGACATGGTGAATCCCACACGCCGCAAGGGAGGACAGTGGTCAGCTCCAGCAGAGCCCCGCATGCTAAGGTAAGGCAGCATAAGTAGTGTAGTGATATATTGATAAATGTATCACTAATATATTACAACTTTTTAATTAAATATAATAAAACCTTTTTTACATTTGTAATTTTAAAATTTAACATAGAAAGAAATATTTTTATATTAATACAAAAGATTAGATCAATTGACGTCTTTTAAAGTACATATCACCTTTCCTAGCAAAAAAAAAATAATATTGAATATAAAATGTAAAGTGATACATTAATACATTAACTTCACTTGGAAGAGTTTCACTATATCTAAGTTAAAACCCATATCAGTACGGCTGACACACTATAGTACCCAGGGTAGCCCAATCCTGGAACAGTAGGCACGCTTGCAACTAAGCTCGTTCCTAGCCACAAATTCATTGGCACGGCAGACGGTGGATTGGTTGAGAGGAAGGCAAAACTATAGATAAGGAAGGAAAGGAAAGATGGATTTAGACAGAACGATATGAATATGATACAACCACAACGGAAGATTAGGAGTATGGTATGATATGGTAGTAGCTCAGGAGACCAGGGTCATGTACGCATGTAACAACACCATAACTACCAGACAGGCGGCTGGGTAAAGATACTCCCTGACCAGACATAGAAATAGGCAAAAATTATTTCAACCTTCTGCACTAGAAAATTAACCTTCATGCAGCACATGATTTACCACACCAAATCAAAAATTATTAAACGATAAAGATCATAAGATATTTCAAAAGTATTTTTACCACGAATTTGATTACACAAATTTGATGACAAATCTACCTACCAAAGCTTTCGTAAATGATGTAGATACTTAGAGCAAATGGATTATCTCCTAAAGATTTAGTTACTATTATCTTTATGTTATTTTAAAATTCGATCGTTTTTTAAAATTTTAGGGTATTTGTAGGTTATTTAATTTTTTTTTTATTAATTTAGCGAACAACTTAAATACAAGAGAGAAAAATACAAGAGAGTCTCGCTTTGAAATCGAAATTTTGCTTTTTTTAAATTACAACTAACATTATATACTTTTACCAAAACATGGATGATCTTACAGTTCGAAATCCGGTTATTTCCGTTAAAGTGGACTGAATAACATCACCGTCATCTCGTTCGTTTAGCTCATAAACTTTTATCGGTTGCTTAATCTTCTCAAAAACCTTTAAAGACAAATAAATTAATTGAATAACAAATATGTAATGCATGGAAATTATAATATAATTAATAAACTACAAATACTAAATGTAATTAATCCAAAAACGATAATATTAATTCTAACTTCTTAATCATACTTACATTTTTAGCTAAAGTACAATATGGGCAATAAGACTTCGAGAACACAACTACTTTTTCTTGAGCTACAGCATCTTTAATAAACTGTTTAATTTCAGCCGAGTTAGCCATTGTAGCAGTTCGACTAATAATTTTACTGCCAATAGATCCCATTAAACTGAAGTTTAAATAATATAGGAATGAATTGACATCATCATAATATATCTACATCTCTCAAAATCGATACTAATCGATGTCATGAGCCGAAATCGAAACTTCGATTACTTGTATTAGAAACATATAAGAGAGTTAATTAATACTCAATTGATGAGGATATTTTAGTATATAATCCATAAAATTGTCATTTAAAAAATATTTTTTTGAATTAAAATCACTATAGTAAGTATAGTTTTTAGAGATAGAATAACACATTTTCAATCGTCACGAACGCAAAGTTTCAAAGAGGTTTTTCTTTATTTTTTCTCAGCAGGCTTTATTAAGCAAAATATTTTTCGATATCATTATTATACTTATACTCATGTGAAACAAAAAACATTTTCTTTTTTGTTTAGAGGAATCTTATTATAATACAACAGTTTTATGATCAACAGACGAACAAGTAATAAATTAGTCTTTTTTTCATAGATTTTTTTATGTCAAAGAAGCAGTTCATGCTTGACCACATGTGCTTCGCATGTGTATTTGTTGAGGGACCATAATAATTAAGTTAAAAATTAACTTGTTATGAAATAAGAATCAAGACTAATTATAGTCTAAGTACTTAGGGATACTGCGTAAACTATAGTGGAGTCGTGTGTTTTCATTATTGACTATACTCAGCTATCTTTCTATTATCAGCATTTCGAAACCTAGCAGTCGTTACATAACGAATCGAGTCAAACATCGAGTTTTAGACTGAAACTACTAATCGAATACGCAAGTACTTCATTGGTTACAAAAATTCTAATGTTTCTCATTTCCAAAAATGGAAAAGATGACTTTTCCCGCCAACTTACAACAATGACATAATGTTTTTATTTCATTTTTATAATCTTATATTAGCATCAGTTATATTGTATTATATGATACTTGATATTATTGTATTTTAATTGAACTAGCATAATAGTTGTAACTAATTGTCATCAAAGAAAAGAAAATGGAAAAATAAAATATGACATACAAATATTTTTATAAGGTTGTTAATTAAAGCGTTAAACTGCTTACTGATTATTTGTAACAATCAGCCAATTAGTTCAGGGTAACATAGAATGTACGAAAAAAAAGTTTTACGATGGGTTGCAATTAGTTTTAAGATGGGTTGCAATTTTGTTTCGTTGCCGGTTTATTTCTTTGAGTAATCTCGGAAATGTTACCAGACTTTGATGATACTTTAAGGTAGAAAGATTATTCTTTGGAAAATTATTGAAGCAATATTTTTAATTGACAATATTTAGGAATTTTGTGTTAATATAAAAAAAGCTTTGAAGTAAATGGTATGGATAAGGTTGCAGGCAAAAGTTTTTTTTAAAATATACAATGTAAAATTATTAAAAATTTAACCTTGACACTGGCCAAAAGTTACTAGGTGATGCCATAAAAAGAAGCAACGGCAATTATGATATACAAATTGAACTGCAAATTGTATTAAAATAAGTTTAGAGAGCAACATACTTACAAAAATCATGTTTGGAAAGATTCGGTTGAGCAAGTATGTGGCAAGGCATGAAAATCATATGACTATTAATCCAGAAATGGGAAGGTTCCTGCCCGAATTTAGGAATCGGAATTTGTAAGCCTATATGAGTAAATTTTGCACGAATAACAAGAAACTGTTTTTTTTTTCTTCAGAAATTTATATTAAATCATTATCATATCATTACTTAATTAAGGTATAAAAAGAGATGTCTTCAGAAATTTATATTAAATCAATATAATATCATTACTTAATTAAGGTATAAAAAGAGATATTTTTGAAGTAAATACAAAGTATTATATAAGGGTATGCTTTAAGATAACCCGTGAGATGACTTTAAAAGGGAGAAGTAAAAAAAATTGGATTTTTGGAGGTATGACTTCTGATAATTAGGCCAACGATATATGGGTGGTAAAAAAAGTCTATATCAATGTAACTATCTAAATATATACATACTTCTATTGCCGTTTACTGTCACTTCCTCCGAGCTACAATTTTAGCTTAGAAACTTATAAGAAATTGCCCCGAAGAATAAGCTGTGACAGGAACCTAATATTCTCACCATCGAGATAATTCGTGATCGTCGATATTGTACCTATACAGTATAATGTTTTCCATTTGCAATAAAGGTCACTAGCACTTATAACTTACTTCAGGGCATTGGTTCAGTCATCGGTACTTCGAAAATTAATAGGTACACCTATCAGTATTTTGAATTTGTTTTCGAAATCATCACAGCAGCAATTTTGACTAATAATAAATTTGTGTCCAAGTTTTCAAGATTTTCTAAATTAAAAGAAACAAATTTTATTTTAAATTTTAAGCAAACGATGCTTCCTTTTACCGTAGATTGTATGGTAAATCCGTTATTAATTGTAAATGAATGTCAAAGCTGGATAATATGTTAGAGCTCACTTTTAAATTGCTTCGCTGGTTCATAAGATAATTGTGAGATCTTCTTCTAAGAGTGCCTCTCCGACTAGTGAAGGTTGGTCTCCAATTCAGCACAACTTTTCTCCTCCTTCACGAGGTGCAGCAGTTCTGGAGCACTCGCTATCCCGGTCCACCCCCACGTAGCCAAGACTTTATTTCGACTAACTTGTTTTTTGCCCGCGATTTTTTCTATCATGGTCAGTTGCAGCAACTTGTACCTGTCATGTCTCATGATATGACCTACGTAAGCAACTTTTCTGCATTTGACGGTCTGCAAAAGCTCATGTTTTTGCTTGACTTATCGGAGAATCTCGTCATTGGCCACCTTTTAAGCCCAGCAATTAATTGTGAGATAAGGAAGACAATTGTGTAATAAAGATAGTTATCTTTATTACACAATTATTTTCTCAAATATCAATAGAGTATCAAAGTAGAGTATCAAATCAATAGAGTTCTATTACCATGGCTTTTTAATTTATCCAAAAAATTAAAGAAGATATTGTCCTCTGTACTTGAATATACTTAAAGCATTTTTATATAATACATACAAATATATATTCTCCATGTAGTTGCCGTATTTTCGAGGATAACATAATAACTAAGTACCTAGTCAGTAAACGGTTAAACAGTTGGAAGATAGACCATGAGGCAGGTAGATCTGCTGTCTGTTTATCCTTACAATACTCATATTCTACTCTTTTAGAGATATTGAAATTTATAAAGAAACACTAAATAAATGTTTTCAATCATGTCATAATTATTCTTAAAATCACCGTAAATTTTAGTATTGTTATTGAATAGTGAGAGTAGTTCCTCTGCAGCTCTTTGTATTCATAACCTGAAAAGATCCGGTTTATGACGTATACTGTACGGTAATATTAGCACAATCATTAACAAAGAGCTTTGTTGTTTGTGAGGCATTATATTATTTTGTATTTTGGTATTCCCTTATTTGAAAATGTGACTTATATATCCATTTTTAGTCCAAATATCAAATACATTAATTACATTTTCAAGCTAAGTCCGGATATAATAGAAAATCCGACAGACAAAAATTAAAAAAGATGATTTAAATTTTGATATCGGTGTGTGCCCTTGGATAATATTTATTATTTTTTTATAGCAGAGCAGACAAACGAGTATGCGGGCCACCAGATGGTATCTAATCACTGCTGCTCCTGATGAGATGTCTGCCGAAGATGTCACAAACGCATTGCCGACCTTTCGAGGCCTACGTCTTCTGAACACCTATTTATCCTACTTGATCGGGAACTCCCCATCTGTAAGATCGTTCCACAGTTAACAGAGAAAATTGCGATTATATAGCTCAGAGGTATACTGCCAACTATTCAGCTTATGGGGATGGACATTTTTTTACGGTACGTAGTCCGATAACGGAATTTTGCGGCTGGTAGGAGATGAAACAATTCTTCAGAATATTTTCCATAATAAATTGTACACATCTTTGTGTACAAATAATGGATCAAGCTTATCGGAAATCCTGCAATCGAATGCTACGCTCTCCAATGGGTGGAAATAAAAAAAAAAACAAGCCTAAACGTACCTAAAAGGCCGGCAACGCTTTCGCGACTCCTGCGATGTCGCGATTGTCTATGGACGGCGTTGATTGCTCTCCGTCAGGCTTGTTCCTTTGCCCTCCTATCCCATAAAAAAAAGATGGAAATGGAAGCAGTTGGTACTTGAGAGCTTCAGCTCAGAGATGAGATCAGGATGCTTGTATGTGGAATCGTACTTGTGCTTTATATAGCTGTGGGCGGGCGTGATTTGCTAAGCACAACATATAACATATATTATTAAAAATGATAAATCCTCATTATCTATATATGTAAAATTATCGTATATATCCATATTACGTGAATTTGTTAATGAGTATATTATATGATTATATAGTATATGTAGCAATTCATCAGATACGGTCGAGCAAGCAAGGCAAGGTTCTAAACCTTTACACAAAGCAAACCCATTGTCCTCTATAATCAATGTGATGCTGCTAATGCTAAATGAGCTCATGTTGCACTTATCAGTGAGAACGCTTATATTATTTTCAAGGATAAAACGAACAGACAACCTGTTACAATTTTTGATTTTTGATTAAATTGTATAATAATAATTTTAATATTTGAATATTTAAAAATTAGTATACAAGGCCATACAATTTAATTTATTATTTAAATAAAGGGCTCCAGGTATTGGTAACATTGTTCTTGCAGGATACCGGCCGTTTTCGGCCTCCGCTATTTGTTCCCGTGAATGTCGTATGAGGCGACGGTACACCAGCGTGTAAACAGGCACTAAGGTCCAGGTATGTAATGAGGGCCAGGAATAATTACATATCATAAGTTAGAAAACGGACTTTTCGCGCCAACTTATGTCAGTGATGTTGTGTTTTATTTCATTTTCATAATCTTATATTACAATCAGTTATATTGTTTAATTGTGGTGGCCATTTATGCAATATAGTTCGATTAAGGTGTATAAATGAAGTGATATGAAATGTAAATGCGTATATCGTAACTTTTTAAGTTGACTGAAAAAGTCCATAGAAAGTTTTGGTAAAATGACCACTATTTTATCAAGACGTAACGTGATAAGCTAACTTGTTACATTTCAAGAGATTGGATATTATATAACTAATTGCCATCAAAGAAAAGAAAAAAAAGTTGGAAAACCTAACTCACGCATCAAAGTAAAGTGTACTACTCAAAATATTGCATTATAATTTGAAAGACCGCATGTTTCAAAACATATACGGACAATAGTTTTACGTTACACACCACAACCAATTCTAACTTATCTTTAATGCACATTTCTTGAAAATAGCGCTAATAAAATGACGGAAGAATGACGAATTATTTAATGTCAAGAAATAAATGATCAGGTTCTTATCTTTGCGAATCCCAATTTTTATTTATATGGAGCCTTTCCGTTTAAGCAATTACCTTATCTTTTAAGAAAACTAGTTTCTTAAAACATTTTAGCATAACTTAACATTGATATATTATATTACTACAGATAAGCGTACTTTTTCGTTCAACGATAACCAAGCCAAATCCATACCAACTTTACCCAAGTTGTGTGAGTTTTGTCTATTTACCATGCCAAGATGGCGAATTGCGGACTTAAAACCATATTCAGCACGGGCGATACTGCTACCTTTAATCATCCAATGTAAGAAAATTATACCGCCATCAATTGGCCGTCAGAGCCTCGTTTGTTGGATACCAGTAGATATCACCTGGCGGATGTGGAACCTACTTAAAATTGTTTCACTAAGTCTATGGCAGCAACATGATACGGCATCGAGCTCATTTGTCAACCGCCTCCATAAAAACTATTACTTAAAAGTCGATGTTCTGCAAAAGCGTTGTACCTCTTTGGACATGACCGATTCATACTGCAGAAAAAAAATGTCAGCAGTGTAACTGTTTCTACGTATAGAATTGTCTAGTTAATTACAGTCAAGGGATAAAAACGCGGTATAGTTATAAATGTAACTAAATTGTATTATTCGTTATACTTCTTAGTGTTTATAAATATAAACCTCTTATTACTTCTTCCCCTTCCATTTAAACTTTTGTCTACGTCTGCAATGCCGGATGGATGTCTATGGGCGGCGCTAGTCAACATTAGATCACCCGCTTGCTCCTTTGCTTATCTGTTCTAAAAAATAAATATTGTAATTCTTTAGTTATTCACGTACCTACATATTATATACATGGGTATGTATGTATATGGTGTTTTCGATCAGCTGTGGCCTAAATTACAAGAGTCACGGTCGGCTTGCGAGCACCCTTCTAATACGAATCCTCCTTGCTAATACGGATTCAGACGTAGATGGCATAAATATGTAAATTAGATGCCAATGATGTGTATGTACGTAGGAATTTAATTAAACTAGTATCAGTATAATTAAACACTATTTATTTCTTAAAAATGTTGCTTAATTTTAAAAAATAAGATATTTTTAGATCGCTAGCTTGAATTTACCTGTTTTTTATGAAGCTATTTTCATGATAAGATAAATAAATATAACCACCGCTGATGAACCCACGTGGCAAAAATGTATGGCCTTCAGTAATTTATTTTAAGCCTGTGTGTTTGTATATATATGAAAAGTATATATTAAAAAACCGTGTCATTTTATTTGGAAACTTACAAGTGCTCCATGATTTGTGTTATTCTTAAAATAATAGAATGCTTCAATCTATATTTAGGATTGTTGATAAAAAGTGACGTAAAAATAAATAGGAAAAAACTAACAAAATTTATTTTAGTTAAAGTGTTTGCATTCAGACGTCGCTCGTACTTGAAAACATTTTGCAGTAAAATTGCGGTACACTCGTGTATACACCGTTAACTAATTACGGAATGGAGACTACTAAGACATACTTCAAACTTGCGAACACAATGCTATATTAACTATATTTATGTAGCAAATATAATTAATATAGATCTATTCTACACTCACAACATATAAGTCAATATTTTACCTTAAAATCTAACCAACAAAAACAATTTTTTTTTATTTTTCTACATAAAATATATTTCTATGTCAAACGTCAATACCAACAATCAAGCTACTGTTACTATTTCCTTTTGAGTTTCCTCTAAACGGTGAATAAACATAAAAAGAAACTGCAAGTATCCTCTTTTTCTAATTTTTTTCCTTCTCTTATAGTAGTGTAATGACTTTCAATTAAAGTAAAGAACTATGTAATAAATATATAGTCTTAAAAAGTTAATAAGCCACCACCGGACACCTATATAAAAAATGGGACATCAACATTTATAACAAATACGCCTCAGTTTTTTTATTGGGATAAGAGGGAAACGAGTAAACGCGTTGCCTGGTGGAAAGCAATCAATACCGACCATAGGCATCCGCAACACCATAGGTATTACAGAAACATTGTCGGCTTTTAAGGTCTGTGTAGACTTGTTTTTTGAAAGTTCCAATGTCGCATCGGTTGTAAATACCGTTGAAGGTAACTGATTGCACAGGGTTGTGGTGCGTGGGAAGAAGTTTCGGGAAAACGCACCGTACTGTGTCGCTACACATCCATATGGTGGGGATGAAAGTTTTCTTTGTGGAAAGTTGTACGGTAAAGGACTTCAGCAGCAGCTTACGCTATATTCGCCTTGTTAAATTGCAACTTGCAATGTGCAAATCAATTCAAATCTTATTGTTACAAATATAATATGATGTTCGAATAAACTCGCGCAGCACTATGAGATTGCGGCGACAGAAAAATTGAATTCTATATTTGTTTGAAATTGATCACAATGGCACTACGATCCATATTTAACGATGTCAACTTGTTATAATAATAAAGATTATCATTTTAAACATAAGACTCTTCCTAAATTGAATAAAAAATATTTTATCATTTGTTGACACAGACCGCCTTATCTTGAGATTAGACGGTCTGATAATATTTGGCATTATAAAAGATATAACCCAAGGAAATACTACATGATTCGAAAGATTAGAACGATAAGAAATGTAGAAAATCTGTCCATTTTTTATATCCCAATATACATACGAGCACTGATTGTTGAAATATTTTGGATATAATTGTGTACTTTGACTAATAACTTCTTAAAATTTGAAGCATACATGAATAAAATAAAATAATTTTAATCAATATTATGTTTCATTAATGCTACCGCACTGGACCGCTTTACAGCACATTAGTTACGTAAGATTGTGCCTTTCTGCGTCAACATGTTCTATGTTAATATTATGTTATCATTTCGGTTCGTAAGCCATTTTATGTTAATTTTTTAGGGGCACTTTTATTCTTATTCGCATAAATCCTATCAACACAATTATTGATTAAAAAATTGCATTTTTATAAAATATGTATAGTGAATGACTCAGGGGTAAAGCTCCAAGAAGCTGGTACTTCTTTACATTGGTAGTTAGAAACACAAAAGCGATATAACTGGAAACTCGTTAGGAGGGCTTTGATAGAACAAGAATATCAACATTATAAAAGGTATATCTACAGAAAATAATGAACTGATTACTAAAAACATTGCATCATTATTAGAAACTTTGTGTTTTGGCCAAATCTGCCTGTATTTTTTTCTTTTCTTTGATGGCAATTAGTTACAACTATTATGTCCGTGTCAAGTAAAATATAATAATGTAACAAGTCAGCTTATCACGTTACGTCTTGATAAAATGGTGGCCATTTTACCAAAACCTTCTATGGACTTTTTCAGTCAACTTAAAAAGTTACGCTACACGTATTTATTTCATATCACTTCATTTATATACCTGAATCGAACTACATTGCATAATACATCACCAAAATTAAACAATATAACTGATAATAATATAAGATTATAAAAATGAAATAAAAACACAACGTCACTGATGTAAGTTAGTGGGAAAAGTCCAGCCTGTATTCATAAAATAAAATATGAAATGTTATGTGTTCCATGGGCCGCCAATTTATGACGGCTGCTATAAAGGTACAGAACAGCACGCATTGTTTCCGTTAATATAGCATAGAACAATAGCGAACGACTTAACGCATCGAAGCATCGAACTGTCACACGTGGGTTGGTTGGGTTGTTATTCACAACGATGGCGACATTGTAGGCTAATTATTATTAGTATGTTTAGAACAAAATAACTTCACATACATAGCATTCAATATTAAACTGTAGTTTCATAGAAATCCTTTAAAAAATAAGTTGTAATAAGGGTATGCTGACACAAGGACACTCGACACGCGATATATATTTCATTTTATACACACATTTCATTTTATATCAAACCATTTGTTTTTATTATATTGTCGATGTAATTTCGGCTAATATGTAGGATTATAATAGTATGTGTATATTTTCATATATATCATAATATTTCAATCATTATTAACAACTAATAGTTACAAAATCGTGCATCGGCAGGTGCACACCTCAAGTAATATTAGATAGTACTTTTCCCTGTGACATTTCGTATTCATGTGTTATGTTTACAAATTCCATGGCGTTATCTTAATGTATTCATGCATAGCCAGTTTTTTTAACGGCCATTAGCTATCGATGACGGAACGACACTCAGATTTTTAATTTTAAATTTTATGCGCGTAGTGAGTCAATTAATTCGGCTAAAACAGTTCACCACTGAAAATTAGTTTCACACAAAATTGACGGGTTTTGTCATGTTCCTTAAGCTTGGCGGACAGATTGGAGATCTTGTATTGATTTTTATTACTCAGTTAGATGCTGCTACCCATCTACTAGTATTTACTCCCACAATTTCCTCGTACTACACCAATGAGATGAAATACAGTGGCCTTATTCTATGCCGGGAACGATTCGTTAAACCCACTGATTCTCCAGTTTTTAAAATACCTATATTGCATTTATAAATTATATTTTCATATTGCTTTACAATACAGTACATTGTTTTTGTGTAATTTTCTTTGTGAAAAATATTTTGTTCTTGGAATAATATTAGGTACTCTTATGTACCATATGTGTTTAGATATTTGAGACGAACTAATTTGATATGAAGTAAAGTAATTTAACCTAGTAAATTACGCTTTACTCCACTCCTTATACACTGTTCTGCGAACTGTACATTTATGTATTTAACTTATGTAGTCTGTCCTTTTTTGTTATTAGTCATCTCAGTGCTATTTATTTATTCATTATTTTAATGATATCTATTCACCAATCGATCTCATAAATTTGTGTAACATCAGGTTTGTATATCTGGAGATGAGATCATTTTTGACGATAACACTGTCCATTGTAAGGCATTTAGGTATACGTATACCTATTTTATTGTTTCATTGTTTTTCAATTTATTTTTGTATGAACTACGAAATACAAAGTATAAGTTTACAGCTTATCTTATCTCTCTTTCACTCCTGGGTTTGTTGGAAGAAATTTTGAGTTAAACTCGCCCTTGTACATCTTCTTTCCTTTTAATTCTTGTATGTCGTATTTTGTGTACAATAAAAATAAAATAAATAAATATAATAATAATAAAAGAATAATGATAAAAACAAAATCGCATCGAGGTGAGGGAATTTTTATTTATTTGATCAGCGCATTGTGAGTTTTCATGAAGAATTTGTTTTAGAGGTTCAATGAACATGCGTATCTAGCCGACATGATCGTTTCCTTAAAATAATAATGGAATTTCAGTTCAACAACTTACAGGTAAAGTTTTATTCTTATTGCCTTCTATTATACGTCTTACTAAAGGAATGTTATCGAACGTTACCATTGATAAGATTTTTTTCCCAGGTTCCATACATACATATCGCCACGCCTGTCTCCCGTAGGGGTATTCAGAGACCACAGATCTCCTTCTGCTACGATCTCGGCAAGGGAAGTATCCCTTGCTTCCTCCACACTCAATATTCCTCCTCATGCAAGTCCGCCGGTTAAGGGTACTCCTGACCTGGCCTTTCTTAAAAATTTCAGCAATTTAGTCAAGTTATGTTTTTTGTGGTCTTCCTCTACCGACCCTTCCATCCACATTCGCAAAGTAAATTTTCTTTTCCCAGTCGTCTCTCATCCATCTATATGTCCAAACCATCTAAGAATCCCTTATTCAACTTTTGTCACAACACCTTCTTTTACTCCACATTGCTCTCTTATCTTAATGCTCTCATTTCCACTGCATTCAGGCTGCTTTCATGACTCTTCTGCCAAACCCAACTTTCACTACCGTATATTAGATTAAATTAGAAATTCCCAGGTTCCCTAACTATAAGGAAAATATTTTTATTAAAGAGCATACAAACAAAATTGGCGTTTTAAGAGAAGAAAGAAAAAGTTTTTAATATACTTAAAAAGAATTTATGTAGTACAATATATTATCTATGTGCATAGAACACACGCATTCTTACGCAACGTTACGATAAACACTTACTGTAAACTAACCACATCTACCTTTCGTGTGGTTTGTATCTGAGATTGAACACTACTTGACCACTGTCTGACCACAAGTCGCACGGAATATGTATGCGTGTACTCGTGAAATATTACATGTTTCAAAGAGCTCATATTAATATAAAATGTCTCAAATATTTTTAAAGAAATTAACACTCTATTTTTGTAAACAAACGTTTTATACTAAGAATAATCTTCAGTTTTGTTATTCTCCATTTTTATAAATTAAAGAAAATACTAGTATGTACTACGACTACTTTTATCGCAGGAATCCAAAACTATTGATTGACTGATACAAAATTCCAGACATGAAACCTTTGTTTCTATTTTTAAAAAATCGAATAATATATTATAATGTTTTCATAAGTGGCCAATGACGAGGTTCTCCTACAAGTCAAGCAAAAACGTGAACTTTTGCAGACCGTCAAATCTGAGACATGACAGGTACAAATTGCTGCAACTGATCATGATGGGAAAAATAGTGGGCAAAAGACAAGTTGGTCGAAAAAGAATGTCTTGGCTACGTAATATCTGGGCGTGGATCGGGATAGCAAGTGCTCCAGAACTGCTGCACCTCGCGAAGGAGGAGGAAAGTTGTGCTGAATGGGCGCTAAGCTGCGGAAGTCAGAGAGGCACTCTTAGAAGAAGAAATAAGGGTACATTTAAACACATGGAACATAGCCAACTGCCCTAATTTACTTAAAGTTACCGCAAAATTGAAATACTTATCAGCATATCGAGGTCTCATAAATAGATTATGACTACGATAACCTGCAGAATGATCATTTTCAAATCAAGCCTAGACTCAAATACTCGCCAATTTCGCGAAAATATTCTCAAAATTGTATGTCCCGTAGTAGCATGTTGTAAACTCACGCTAACGACGAAATAATATAATTATTTAAATTGAACAATAAACTAATTGTATGGGATATATCTGTAATATTCGTGTACGATAAATGACTAAGACTTTTTACGATTATATTACATTTTACCATTGGTGTAATTTATTGAATTTTTGATGATATATGAAAAACACTGAATGCTTATAATCTTCTCAACCATGGGGCAGTATAGGAATACATTATCGATTTTTGCTCATCAGATTACAATAGATAAACATGAAGGTTGATGAGGGTTATATCAGTAACGTCATGATAGCATTAACTATAGCTTCATATTTTTGATTCTATGTTACATAAAATTGCCTAACTTCAACAACTCTGTATAAGTGTGGTGATGATGTTATCCTAACACAGGGGTGTCCAACTTAAATAGACCCAAGATCTACTGTTCACTAACTGGACTCTACATATGCGATCTATCAACAGTATTAGTATTTAAATATAATTTTTTTTTACAAGGGACAGCACAACAAGATCGAAGACTATTCTTAGTATACTAAATTTATGTTTTTCTTTGTTTTGCCACAGTCGACGGGATTAATAGGCACGATTGACCGTTTGCTCACCAGTGTCCTAGCAGATTCTGCTGAAGAATTCGGCAAATGTATATGTACATTTAAGGCCCTTCAGAGCGTATGCAAACATAGAAGACAATCGGAATAGGCCAAATAAACGTTTTTTTAGTGGAAGGATTTATTCGAAACGATTGCAAAAGATTTCCGATGCAGTATCTTCAAGATACAATAGAAAAATTATATCCCGAAAGATGATAAATGGAGTCAGGCGTTACTTTGAGTAAATCCATTATTATGTGGACAGTTAAAACTTTTACTTAGCTAAGATCCGTGACAAGCAAACAAAAACAGAAAATTAATAATGTGTGTTTTTCGACTAGATGAAGTGGATTTACGGGGAACTTAAACTAAATCTTACCGAAAAATGGCCGTCAGCAACTTTCCACCTCTCAACCACTATTCACAACACCAAACACACACTACCACTTTTCCACCTTGCAAACGACACGTGTTTCGCCTCAAAACGAGGCATCATCGGGTATAGTAGACTCTATGGAAGACAACCGTTAAGTGTCTTTCCGTAAATCCAGTTCATCCAGTAGAAAAACACACATTATTTATTGTCTGTTTTTGTTTGCTTGTCGCGGACCTTAGCTAAGTAAAATTTCTAACTGTCCACATATATCCCGGAATTCAAAAACTAACCAAGTAGTTGTAAAATTCATTTTAACTGAGATTTGAACCAAGAATCCCTTGGTTAGGAAGTCAGGCACTCTAATTAATTAATACTTAAATTTATAATACTTTGCCGCTTGCAATCGTCTTTCATAAACGCTTGACATGCATAGCACTAAACTAGAATTCCATGTATTGAGTACCATTATAAACACATAAACGACAATGACCAACAGCCAGAGTCAACTAATATTTTCCAGATGTAGAAATCAAACCCATGACTTTTCAAATATGAACATTTCGCCTCTCCGTCATTTGAGTGGCGAAATGTTCGCCAATGTAAAAGATCTGATCAAATAAAGCGAAAAGAAGAATGTCCTGTAATTAATTGTTTATAATTCATTTACCTTATAAGTTATATAGCCCGTTTAAATATTTTTTATTAAAGTTTAAAAAAATTCTATTCTCTCTCATTTTTTATAACTTGGACTTCATTGTATCCGTTCCATGCTTATAAATAGTAGGTAATAGAATGGAAACGATATAATACAAGACAATAAATTCATCTATCTAGTCCAGTCATTCGATCATGAAGTCGGAATGCTTTATTTTATTTTCTACATTCTTTCGTATACGGATCTAAAGTAACAAGTTATTAGAAGAGAGTAGATATAGGTACACATAGGGAACCTGTTTTTATACATGCATTGAAACTGCGTTAGCATTTTAAATCAATTTAAACAATACCTGTATGTTTAGTCAAATAAATTTATTTTTGCTTGAATACAATTTGCGTAGGTCATTTACTAATAAAGCGTTAAGGAAATTCAAAATTTCATTTCTATATTATAACAAAATTTAAAATAGATAAAGGTTTTTAGACAATGTCTCACCCATTATTATCATCATCAGTTCCTGGTAGTCCAATACTGGATAAGGACCCTCTCCAAGTCCACCACCTAGTCCGATCTGTGACTTTACGTATCCAGTTTCTATCAGTTGGCCCTACGCAAATCGTTTTCGCTCTATCTAGCCGGTGGCGTCCCACATTACATTTGTCAAAGACAGCACGAAGCACCAACGGTTATCGGTTCTCTGAGAAACGTGACCATAATTGTCTGGCATAACATGACCAGCCTATTACCACTTTAGTTTGTTAACTTGAAGAGCTATTTCGGTAACTTTGTTTCTTCGGTGGATTTCTTCATTTCTAATCATATCCACCAGATTAATTCTAGCCATGTACAAAACTCACGGAGTGTAATTAAAATAACACACATGCAATCAAAAATTGATAACTTGCATAAATAACGTCTAACTAACTAACTAACGTCCAATGAAAGCAAATTCAAAATACACGTTGCATTATAGGTTCATAAAATATATATATATATATATATATATATATATATATATATATATATATATATATATATATATATATATATATATATATATATATATATATATATATATATATATATGTGTGTGTGTGTAAAAAAAGAGAAAATACATAAAGTTACTTTATATGAGTAATCGTGACAGTATAACATATACTGACACTATTTTATTCGAGTTTTGACCTTCAATAATTAATTATATGTCTGAAAGTCTGAGGTTAAATTTATATGATAAACAACATAAACCTGTTGTTATTAGTACAAAATAAAGATTGCTAATCTGTTATTCTGGAAAGTAAAAGCACCATAGCAAAAATTATTATTTATGTTAAACTTTGCTCTATATCACCACTTAAACTAAAAAAGATGTGAATAATATAATGAAATCATATAATTTAATAAACAAAGTTACTTCGCTGGCTCAAAGACCCAATGTATTTTGACTTCTATCACTGCTCACGATTTCTCGCCGGTTGTTAGTTTCAAGCTCCTCAGGTCCTCTATGACCGCATGCTTGAACGATACTTGTGGCAATCGACCGGTCGGTGGTCTCAGGTATGCCCTAACCAACGAAGTCCTTTGTATATTTCTTTCTCTGATTATGTCGGTTATGACCTCTTCGTAAGATAACCTTTTCTGTTACTGAAATATATATTATAGTTCCATTTCCATAATCTTGATGGTTGACAGTACATCACCATGTGATTAAATCGTAATGGTGGTGCCACAAACGGTGCAACTGTGGAACGCTTTACCTCCTGCAGTGTTCCTGAATAAACACGAACGGCCGGCAACGCATTTGTGACACCTCCGGCGTTGCAGAGGTGTAAGGTGATGTGAATGATTAGTTACCATTCAATGACCCGCATGATTGTTTACCTGCTTTGTTATAAAAAACATACAAAGCACACAAGGTATATTATCATCAGCATAATCAAGACTTACCGAACAACGGCCCACCCGCGGCTGTAATGCCTTGATGATCAAGGCATTACAGCCGCGGGTGGGCCTTAGCCTGGTTCAGTAAATTTCTCCAGTAGCATCTTCCTTTAGCTTTTTCCCTTCAGCCCCTCACACCGATTGCCTTTAAGTCGTCCTCGACTCCATCTAGCCATTTGAGCTTAGGCCTCCCGCGGCTTCTACGACTATCGGGTTTGCCGTCGAGTAGGTGTTTGGGTACTCTTGCTTTCTCCATCCGTACCACGTGCCCAGCCCAACGAAGGCGTCCAATCTTAATGGTTTTGATGACGTTCAGCTCATTGTATAGCTCATATAGCGCGTAGTTGTAAAGTGTACGTACCGAACAATGGTGACATTGGGTAATTTCAAGACGATGTTTATGGTGTTGCAAAAGTTATTGAGCGGTCATGATAACTTACGATCAGACGACTTTTATGTTCTTTAGGCTCCTCTCATATTTAGTTATCTCTTAGTTCCGTTTTTAAATCAAACGTTTCATAATAAAGAAATTGGAATACGCAAACTTTTAAATTGTTATCTAGACGGGAGCAAATATTATGGTATGTGACATGGGCTTACAAGTATATTTACTAACGTTTTAAAATTATTTACAACACTATTAATATATACTTGAAATTAATCTTGATAATAAAAATATATAGTCCATATCAACAGTAGTTCGCGATACCAACGGACTGCTAAAGTCCGTGAGAACCTCATTATGGTAATGGGGTTGTCATGGACGATACCAACGGACTCCCATTGATATCGTGGAATAGAGTGGAAAGGAAGTGGCTTCAGTTTCTTAATACGGAGGGCTATGCTAACGTTATGACTTTGGGATAAACCATGCTTTGTGGTAGCCAGACATATACACGTTACATCTTAGGATGGTGAATGAATACGAATTTTACTTAAAAATGAAGTTATCAGTTTCGCCTTTTTTATCTGTTACATTTTCATTAAACTGAATTTTTATTTCATTTGAATTTTTAATGTTATTAAATTTTTGCTTTGTGTGCTTTCTATTCTCGACGTCTACTTAGTTTTTTTTCACAACTAGTGCAGGCAATTCCACAATTCAGTGCCGATTAAGAAAATTGTTTGAAGATGTGTTAGCCACTATCATCAATTGCCATCGCCGAATTGGATTACATTCTGTATAGTTCCTGGAATAGCAAATAGGGTGTATTTTCCCCTTTGACTGTTATAAGAGACAACTATGAAAGCTAAGATAGCAGTAAACGTTTGTCTGTGTAATAAAACCAATCTGTCATTCCTAATCCATCTTCTAAGCGGGGGTTTACGACACCATCGCTCATTTGTGAGTGTCCATACCAATTTTGAGCAGCTGACTCTTACGGTATATTTGATAAAACAAATTTTACACTCAGGTTGATCTATGCAAGGACAATCGAGGTACTTTTTTCTGTTATATCAATAGACAATATCAAGGAACAATTATCGTTGTAGTATTCTATTATATATAATCTACCCAGAATACAGGTTGCTATAGAAACCATAAAAAATGACATCGATATTCACTAGTTCTTGCAAAAAAGGGTGACTGAACTTGTAAAGAAATCGTACAACTTGCAATGGATTAATATATTAGGTGACAATTAGAGGTGGCTCCTTCCGTTGCGCCGCGGCGGAAGTGACCACGTGACTCACATGAGCAGCGTGAGTGCGCATGCGCCCTGCCCATTGTCTACGCATCGCCAATTGTGACGCGACAACGCGACCATATTAACTCGAGCATCAGTAGAGCTGTTCTTGGAAACATTAGAAAACTTATACTAACATTTTTATTTAATTTTTGAAAGGAGACTAGTAGTGTTTAATATTACTAAAATTTTTATTAACCATTTGAACTAAGCTTATAAATGCTAGTACTACATCAATAGTAGTTCAAAAGAAGATAATAACTCACAGCGATCCCGATTCTTACCAACTTAACTATTTATATTGATGAACATTTTCAATACCAAGGGAGGAGTCGATACCCCGCCTATCCTAGAAAAATGATGTGAGTAACGGTAGGGGAGGATTTAATGGGTGGGTGAATTTAAGAAAGAAGTGAAAGGGAAAGGAATTCAACTTGGATCCCTGCCTGCACCTTACGGAACGTTTTTAACGGTGTGGTAGATCCCCGGTCGAACCAGCCCATTCGTACTTCCATGGCTCTGCTAGCACTAGCTACCACTTTTGCGCTTAGTTGGGCCACAGCGGTCTTCTCCATTTCTGGAGGAAGATTAACCTTCTTGGAATTAATAAAATATGCATATATAGTATATAACGGGTCATGTAATGGTGTCCTCACCACCGCTTATGTATATTTGCTCAACCAAGGACATTGCAGATAGATGCGTTGATTATATTCTTTACATTTTTTCCCATAGATACTGATTGTATTACAATTTCTTTCTTTACCAGAATATTATTTTATTAATATAATTTTACATAGAAGACTTGCACATGATCAATGATGTCGCGCGTGTCAAGGTGGTATTGCACCTGTTCATACTACATATTCATACAGGCGATGCCACTTACAACTTCGTATATCTATGTATATATTTATCAGAATGTTTCATTAAATCTAGATCCTAAGATATGAAAACCTCGAAAAAATGTGTAACCTATTAGTTACATAAAATAAGTTAACAATCCATATATGTAGGTATGTACATACATATATATATCTCGAAGTCAAATACATCTATCGCGTTCTGACTCCCGAAGCCATCATTAATTATCAAGCTAAAAATCAATAATAATTAATAAATCAATCAATAATTATGGGCGACCACCTATGGAAACTGACCTGTTTTATTGAATTAAAACGAAACTAATGAGTATGAATAAACAAATACACATAATATAAAAAATAATTGCGTGTTTCCCAGCATTATATAAGGTGCTTCCTGTGGGCGTTGAACGAGGTCTATTAGAGGAAATAGTAGTAAACTGGCAGCAATGTCTACCTGAGTAATAAAAGCCAATCTGTGATCCTTAATCCGTCTGTCAAGTGGAAACATCGCAGCCATCGTCCAGTGGTGGACATTTACAGATGTATTGATTCGTATAACAATAATTATGTATAATTTCATAAAAGCGCAACGTTAAATTGTTTGGTATTTTTTTAATTGCAACTATAACTAATGAACGTTCTGATTTAACTTGAACCTATTAAAAGTGCTAATGAGATGAATCATGCAAGCTAGAACAACTTAACTTATTTGGCACCCCGCTCATAAACGTTCAAATTAGTTGGACATTTTACAATATTTAGCAATAGTAGGTATAAAACTTTACACCATAATTTATTATCGATTACTACCATATCAATGTTATCCAGACAGTGGTAAGTATAAAGAAAATGGTACTAGGAAAGAAAATGAAATGTTTAATTTTATCATATTGTATTTGATAATATCAGGTTTAAAGCATCCGAGAACTTAGAACATATTTACATAACAAGAACTTCATATTTTAAAATTATGATAAACATTTCATAGATCCAAACTTTTCAAACTGACAGATAAAGCTAAAGGGGGTTTAAGAAGCTACATCCAAGAGAGCACGTATTAAAAGTGGACATTATAATTAACATCTAAGCAAATAAACAAAACAATAAGCCTGAGATATTAGCGAACACGAATTAAAATAATTTAATACTGTTTTATTTGAATAGTCAAACACACAGAATTTAAATAATTTTGTACCTACAACATATTGACGTTTTCCAAACTTAAACAATAGTAAATGCGCAATAAGCCTCAATACATATTGAAAGCATGTCTATGTGTTCGTTATTTATACCTAATACATATTTAAGTTTAAATATAGTCATAATTATCATGGACTTACAATAACATAATGAGAATTTTTTGCTACAAATTAAGTACTTATTTATTTAATAAATAAATGAAAGATAAATAGGAAAGTTGTGTAGTTTAATTTACACATGACTCGAAATATGAATTGCATATGTTTCAGTTTATATTAACAAGCAGTGGGAGATCGCACATTCGATTTTAACTCGAAATAATATCTCAAAGTGAGATCTCGACACCGTTAGGCCCACGCCAAACGAAAGAAAGCAGAAGTAAGTATATCCGACTGTCTTCCACAAAAGCGAAGTCTTGCTAATTCATGATGAACACTTAAAATGACCGTTTTATTTTATGATCACTGTTTTAGAATCCTTTTAAAAATGTTTCATATTTCGCCTGACTCGAACTTTTGAATAACTAATTTTGGTTGGAGAAATTAATATCTATATTATAATAAAATATACTCGATATCACAAAATGCAGTCAGAACTCGAGCTTCATCGGCAACCAACAAAGTTGCACGTAGTGCATCTCTTTTGTAACAATGTTGCGAAAATGCATCAAAAGGTCAATCTTTATCACGCAATAGCTCTGATTTCGCGCTCTTCTCGCAGCCGTGAAAGGAAAAATTCTGACTGTCCTTCTGAATATATGCTTTGTTTAGTTTTGCTGCAGGTAATTCGTTTTCGATTGAAGCTGTCGCTATCACTTTAGAAACCGGTGATGGACCTATATTTTCAGTCTGACTAAATTCTTTAAGCCAATGCTCTGAATTATATGACGGTCCTTCTCCACCTAGCTCAGCAGGTAATATATCGAGAGGTAGGGCATCGTGCAATGTCGACAAATTATTGCCATGAAGTACGATCCGCTCTCTCGTCTTTGCTTTCAGATACGGTTTAATTACAGCTAGAGCCGTTTCTACATACCAAGGTTGGCCGATGAAATGTATGCTTTTAAATCGCACAGGCATACAATCTTGAAGACCATCGATCATTAACTTTAAAACTTTTGCTTGTAAACTACATGATTGTTTAAAGGTAAATTCACTCCAATCAACTATTATCACATATCCGTTAGCTTGATTTTGCACATCAGTGAGTGTCCTTTCTAGAGTGAGTAGTAATGCTCTGTAGACAGAAAGCAACGGGCAAGCGTGTGGAGTCCAGTTTGAAGCGAACATCAGAAGCACACAGCGGCCGCGACGATCACGTTGCGATAGCACGCCAGGCAAGCCATCGGCCACAGCCCGTAACACTCCTCCGTCCGCAGGCGCCCATAGCTCAGGATGCTCTCGACGATATTGGTGATATCTAACGAGTAGCTCGAAACTTTGTTGCACATCGTGTTTGCGAGCGTACAAAAACCGCCGCAAGAAGTTGTCGTCTTGACACCGACTCTTGTCACGTAGGGCGAGATTGAGGCTCGAATCCACCGCTTCTTTTAATCCGTCCAAAGCACGCTGCCTGTCCCCGTCGGTGAGCCGCTTCCTGGATACGTCACAGAGATGCTCATTCTGCATTTGGCGCAGCCTCCAATCGTACTCTGCGTACTCGTTCATGTCTGGCGTCGCTATGAGTCATGCGGCCTTTCACCGGTGTGGCGTACAGTTGCGCGCGCGCCGCCTGAAGCTCGAGGCCGACTGCGCAGTGTTCGGGGCGCCCGCTGCCGCCATCGCTGGCCGTTCATTAAACCGCATAATGCTTCGTTCACGTTGTACTCGATTCACTCGAGCAAGTAGACTGGAGATAAAAATGAATATATAATTTTCTTTATATAATCCATACACTCATTCTGTAATAAAACTACTGGGAAATAAAATACTGAGTTATTAACAATATTGACTTACATTATTTTACACGTTGATTTAGAGTGTATGGCAAAGGATGGATCAGATGTGTTCTATTTAATATTATGTACATATGTTAATTTTCACCTGCCTACGCCATATTTTACACAATATTATTTACGCAGTATTCAACATATTAATCTTACTGGTATGTTACATATTTGTATTTGACAGGTAAGCAATTCATTAAAAAAATAAGCCTTTGTATTTCCATACTTATATTACATTGCAATAAATATTGAAATAAATCTATGGGGTTTACACAAAATTAAAATGAAAGTATTCATTTACAAATTAAGAATTAATGTGAGGACATTAAAAGAAACACCTTCACAAACTTGTACTTTACATAATCTTATAGGGCGCCGATAATCGATCAATTGTGGTATATCAGAAGAAAGCTAAAACGGCCCTAAATATTACATTTTAAGTTCATATTAAGTTACATAAATTTTAACCAAATATCTTATTAAGTAACAAACACGCTAATATGTGTTATGTTGCAGATTTAATCGTCAAGCCAATTTCCAATATATACTTAATAATTCTAAGCTGCTTTTTTCCCAAAAGATAACGTTATTTAAAGTTAGAAATTTCACTTAAATAAGGAAAAATGTAACTGAGGATAAGATGTTGGTTTATTAGGGTCGTTATAACTAATTAAAATATAGTTAAATTTAGTAGAGCGGATATCATTTATCTGGTAAGTCAATTCTATCGTTCAAACGAAGCATAACTTACTCAGGCAAAGCGAGTTATAAATAAAAAAAAAACTGAAGGTTGACGGTATACCGGTCAATTGGCTGGCTGGTTTCTGCGATGACGTTTGCGTGTGCGTAAGAGACGTATTATATGAGAGTAAGTAGGACAGCTATATACTTTGTACGATAGTTTCGATGAAGCCTTATACGTAACGTATAAACGGATGGCCGAAAATCGTATAACGTCCGTGCTTTGTTCGCTTTATCGTACACCTTGTAACCGTAAGCGGTAACACTCATTACACGTGTAGCATTTTTAAGCAACATCCACTTCACCTATTGATACGGCAAACAAATCAAGAAATCATACGCAAACCGACATTAATCATGCATTGTGATGCATTTATGGTCAGTAGACAAGTACTCAAGTAACTAAATGGGCGCCTGATTATGACTAATTCTACGCAACAAAGGATATTTTTACCCAAACACATATCTAAATAAACCTTTCTCCATCTTTACTCATACAATAAAAGTAAGAAACAGAAAATATCGAATGACAAATTATATAAATACGATGTAATTACAAGAAACTTTTTTATAACTTAATCCGAATGATAATAATACAAGTAGATTTGCCTTTGGTTTTTAAGCATGGCAAAGACATCAACGAAACGTGCAACTATGTGAGTTTATTATTTGTATATAGAAATACATATACATACATTCCCTTGGGTTTACTTTCTCTTCGGTAAGTAGGTAAGAATATCACACACATTTTATACTTTGTACATCACTATACAAATGTATACAATGGATTTTTAATATTCATTTTTGATTGATTTCAGAACATTAGCTTCAAGGGCAATGACTTTTAAAAAAATAACTGTGGCGGTGCATCTCATGGTCGTTGGCCTCGTGCAGTGACTAGACCCGACGTGCTCGAAGTAAAAATAGACTCGCAACGACTCCCGAGATGCAGTCAAGATTATTTCCCTGCATGCTTATGTTAGCTTAATATGCAACTACATGTAAAAAGCCTAGAACAGATATGTTAGCGTTGATTAACACGTGACGTTGATTAACACGATTTACAAAATCTTATTGAATTTTATTTATTTTAAAACTCAGAAACATAATTTAACATATTCATTACAAAATTATTGACAAATCTTATCTCCGTTGGATATTTTTCGTGCAAACCTAGCTAAAGTGGATAGTGTAATTTTTTTATTGGATTACATCTGAATATTGTAATAATAAGGTAGTTTTGTAATTGCCACACTCTAAACACATTATAGCACCTTAAAAAAGCTGAAAATTTATTTTTTAAATCTATGATATTTCTTTTTATTTATCTTTCTAATATTTCAGTCTCCTTGAATAAATAAATATACTCTGTGACATAAAACTATAAAAATTGAGTATTTAAAAAAATAATAATATAAATAAATAGATTTACGTTCGGATTGATTTTAAGAAAGTGACATTTTTGATGCATTTTGTTAGAATATGCATCAAAAATGTCACTTTCCTAAAAATCTACTTGTAGCACCAGACATTATAATTATTACAATCTAGGCTTGTTACGATTGGATTGCTATTGATTTCATCCAAAATCCCATATCATTTTTCATCATTGATATCGATAATTCCGTTGAAACTCTTCCTTTCTTGTGCCGGGAACCACAGGGCAACCGGGAACGTCTTGAAATTTTTCCTCTAATAATTTTACATTTGCAATATTTGTCTTTGATAGCGGTTGGTTTTCTTTGACACTATCGCATTTAATTCGTCATACACTTGGTATTTAATTTTCGAATTCGCTAATCTTTGTGGTCGGTAAATGAACAAATCTATTTATTTAGAATTGTTTCTTATTATTGTTTTTTAAATAAATGGTATGACAGCAAGTTATTCAATTTGCCAAAGGTCACACGTTCGATTCCCAGATTACGAAAAATATATGAACTATATATAATATTTATGTAATCTGTCGTGGTATTTGTTTTGTCCTCCATTATTTAATACTTTCCGTATAAAGATTCCTTGATAACTTTACAAATATTCTACATAATATTGTATTTTTCATACATAATTGATTCATAATAATGCAGAGACACGAGTATAAAATTAACCAATCTTAGCACAAAAGCGATAACAGGTGAATAGGGCGATAAGCGATCGATTTCAATAGATAATTCGTGATAGGTATTCTTATCAAAGATAAAACTTTTACATTGTATAAACCATAGACTATTCTATAGTATATAATATTATGCTATCAATTTTCTTTAGTATTATAATTTATGAATATAAAGAAATATATCCTAAAAAAATTATCAACGCAGATGGGGAATAGCTTTTGCTAGAAAGTTTTTTTTTGGCCTTTCTTAATGTAAATGTCACAAAAATATTATCAGATTCGTAACTTATTATACGTCATATTATTATTTTTGCCAATTAAAAACGTGAGTATTTACTCTAGGCCGTTCTTTTCCCTCCGACAGTGGTCCAAGTCTTGACCTTACCTGAAGGCTCCTACATCACTACTAAGGCAACAGGGCACGTAACTTAACGCATCTATAAATGCTTATATCTCTCCTTGAAAACTAAGGTCTTTCGGTTCAATCGTTTTATTTATCATTAAAATAACTTTACATACAACGTTCACTTACAAGAGAAAACAAAGTTACATATAACTGTATAAGAGTAAGTAAAAACTATGTTCAATATCAGCACTTGAGCAGCATATATTGTTAGTTACTTGTGAAGTTAGAGATTTGAAAATTCGTATTTGTTTAGACTAAGAATATCTGTTTCCCGCCTAATATTGAATTATGACATAAATCAAAATATCATTAATTCATTCATTCTTTTGAATTGAGAAGATACGAAGGAGATTAATCAGTGTGGCTGAGATAAAGAAGAAATAGAATGCACTGGACAAGTATGAATCAATATATCTATAATATGTCACGGAATTAGGTGGAATAAAACAACATACATTTAAAAACAAAGAAGTAAGTTCATTGTCAGATAAGTGTGAGACAAGCTACAGTCTGACTCATGCGACACGTCTCCATAAATACACACAGCTATGTAAATCACATTAATTTCTTCTCAAATGTCAACGGTTGCTGCATAACGATTTAACCGACTTTAAAACAGGTTCTTATAATTATTATCACGTAACCCAAATCCTACTCGATCTCTGATTCAAAGAAATGATAAATATGATATATAGTTATTATATTATATATAACATTGTAATGGAACATCGTTTTATTTTGTGCAAGAATTTAACGTTGTAAAAGAAATTCGTTCTTTCTATTTTTATGTTTTCTCTTCATATGTTTTAGTGTCTGAATAATATATTTTCACAGAATAAAAAATTATGCATAAATTATTTGTTAATACTTCTATTTTCTTTTCTTTGATGGCAATTAGTTAAAATTACTATGCCAGTGTCAAGAAAAATGGAATAATATCAAATCTTATGAAATGTAACTAGTCAGCTTGTCACTTTACGTCTTGATAAAATGGTAGCTATTCTAGCAAATTTTTCTATGGATTTTTTCAGTCAACTTAAAAACTAACGATACGTGTATTTATTTCATATCACTTTGCTTATATGCCTTAATCGAACTAAATAGTATAATACGCCACCACAATTAAATAATATAACTGATATTTATATAAGATTATGAAAACGAAATAAAAACACATCGTCACTGATGTAAGTTAGCGGGAAATCTCCTTATTTAATACTAAAAAGATATTAATTTTAATATGACGGAGATTTATTTTCCTTAATTGATAATTTTTACGGTCAGTGTCTGATATATTTTTTACTTTCAACATCCATATTCTTTAAGGTAGTACTTTAAGTAAGAAGTACAATGATAAAGATTTGCTATTCAAAAAGTAGTTTCATGTATTTATCAAAACTACACTTGGTATATATAATATATCGCATACAAAGTAAGCTTGCACTTTACCCCAATTAGCGACATAGTTTTTGAGTTACCGATAACAGTTTGAGTAGACGAGTGCTGAAGTGGTATCGGTGCGTATCGGGGCAAATATAATGCGGGACGATAAATAGCTACGTGTCAAGGGGATTGTTCCAGCAATGGACTGCCACAGGCTGTTGGTGGTGATGATGATACCTTTCATAAAAGACAACCATAAATGTTTTCTGAAAATATTTATTGTTAAGATTTTACTAAATTGACTAAAATAAACACATACATTCTTTGAAGATTGCAATCATCTAACCTTTTGTAAGGATAAAAACAATAACAATGCTTTTAATGCCCAGATATGGTATAAACTTCTGAAGGCCTTAAAACATCGAACTCGCTACACTTTGCTGCGAAAGTGAATACTATGCCACTGAATAATTAGAGTACACTAAAGGTCGAACAAGCTACCGTCTCGCCTCAACTGATGGAAAGCAATCATAGACAACTGCAATACCACTGGCATTGCATAAGCGTTTCAGACCTTCGAATAATGTGATGGCTTGTTTTATAAAGATTCCAGTGATTCAGAAATATTGCTGAAATTAGCTGGTTCCACAGAGTGGTGGTGCATGGAAAGAATTTTCGAGAAAAATCAATACCTGTAGTCATGTTGAATCATAATAATGATAAATATATGTACAATTATTTATAATTTACTCATCTCAACTTTCTCCATATATAATGGCCGTATGCAATTAGTTCAGTTTCGAACTCGTTTTACATACTCACTGATCTAGATAATAGATGTGCAATAAATAAGCTGGTATTTTTTTCAATAATGGCGTTACGTTGATCTAATTTAATAGATATGAAATGCATGCATGGGCTTGAATTTATTACTTTATCTGATGTAGTTCATTATAATCTGTTTTGAATGCTGCATGCAAATGTTTCATGCCTCCAGAGAAAACGGAGAGAGCGTGCGCATTGTAGCGAGTAAAGTGGCCGCTGTGATGTCATCTGCTTATTCCTACATCATAACTTATTTTCAAATAATTTATTTGTGAAAGTGATTCAAAGGAGATCTAAATATCAATATGGAACAATGATTTATTGTTGAGCTGTTTCGCACGACTTCCTCCGTTAACATAACCGTTATAACCGCAAAAACAAATAAATTTTTAAATGTCTTACTGAACAAAAAAAAAAACATTTTCTCTCTTCATTTTTAACGGACTACGACGATGGAGCATTATTTCAATATGACCACCAAACCTGGGGATTTCGGTAACATCGAATTTTTAGGGAAACCTATGACTTACCTAATTGGCTCAGTGACGAAATTACAACTTTTAGAGTTGATGGTCGTGGGCTCTATTCCACGATAGGGATATTTTTTTATGGAATAGGGAGACAAACAAGCAAGCTTCACCGTCACCTGATGAAAAATGTGTTGCCAGCCTTTACATGTATGCAATACCTATTTGATGTTTATTTTCGATATTATTATGACTAGGTCGCCGGTCAATGCACATTGGACAAGCGTAGTGGACTAATAACCCGTGGTGGTCCTCTCTATTTCTGTTAGAATAGATGGTGGAGAAGTGGAGTGGTGCTGGCCCAGCAGTGGGAAATATATGAACTTAGAAAAAAATGTCCAGTAGTGGACATTACGTCTGTATTAATTATTGATAATTGGTATTATAAATATAATTCTGAACCATATTTATCATCAGACGGGATCACAGTCAATTATTTTTGACATTACATGTTACTGTTATTTTTTACAATCGTATCAAACAAATTTATTTAAAATACATTATTCTTCCTTTTCTTTTCTTTACTTTCAAGTGCTTTTCGTATGTCCTGACTAAGAATAGTTGCTAGTTATTGTTAAGATAATATAATTATAAAACAAATTATGTCCGACCCACCTGCCATTACTCGGATGTTTAATGTTTAACCTTTAAAACATAACGTTTACTGTTTGGATACAAAATATAAATAAACTCCTTTGCAAAAAAAAGGGCATTACAATCACTGGATTTTCTATGGATAATGTTAATATGTTTAGTGTTATTAGCTTACATGACTAGAAATTTCTTTTTTAGAAATTTTTTAACCACTTAAATCTAGAGTAGGTGTTTTAGTCAATCTAAACAGAAATCCTTTGAAAATGGACATTTTTATGGATATAGTTAAATTAAGGCTACGAGTATTTTATGGTAGTTTGATAAAAAATACATTAAAAAATCTTGCAGCAATTACGGCATATAATCGTCATGGCATGCTGGCCACCAGGCTTTTATGGTGTCCTGTGGAATTGTTCCCAGTCAGTTCCTAGTGTTCAAGGAGTAACTTGGGCGCCCACGCTGGTTGTCGACTGTGTATATTAGCTGTTAAAAGCCTCCTTCTCACAGTTCATAGGGTAACTTGAGCTTTTCGTAAGTGCATTTCAATATTTTTTAATGACACATTTCTACGAATAATAACAAAACTATACAATGATAGGATTACACCCAACAAGTTGATATGGAAATATTACAAAAATAGATCCAAGATAGTAAAAAAATACAAAGAGCGTGGTGAATTATGAGATCTGAAGCAAGAACCAGAGACAAGAATTAAAAAACCCATTAGTTTCTAGATAAAACATCTACGCACGTTACCCGACAGATGACGATATCACAATTTGAAATTAGAATCATCATCACCAGAAACTTATAACTGGTCTAAAACTAGAAATTTGCTTGTATCTGTGTATTTTAATACTGTTTTTCTTGTAATTTTGAAATAACCATGTCAATCCATTAAGAACTTCTAACACTGTTACATACTTCGACGTCAAAATAATTCATTCATTATTTTTGATAAGATTTGGTTTCAGCTGAACTTTCGGTCGGTCTCTACTAATTACAGCCATGATCAGGTGTCAATGGACAGGATGGATTCTAGATTCTAAGTCTATCCTATCCCTTTAGACTTTTATACATGATGCTACAATTTTCATTCGCAATCTGACATAATGTCTATTACCTATTCTAAATTAGTTTATTACTAAACTTATAATCATATTTTAGAAATTATAATTTATATTTTAGAAATTATAATTATCATGAATCCGATTAATCTCTTTACACAAAACATTTATTGTTGAATTTTAAATTTCCTTTCAACTAACGTAAGTTTAGTGAGTGATAGCTACAAAAACGATTTCAGTTTTGCGTAACGAAGAGTGCTGCAATGAAGCAACCAACGGAAATTAACAATAAAGTATTTTTCTGAAGATATAATGGTAGTTGCGCTCTACTGGCCGCAGCGGGGCGCTCAGCAACACCAACAACCGTGAATAAACATTGACCAAGCGGCCAAGCGCCAAGCACGCACTGCGCTCCGAGTTGCCGCACCGCACCGCAACATTCTTAGTGTAAAAGTTAACGTGGATGGTTTACTCTATGTAATTTGCGAGGCTTGAGTTGTCATTTCAAATTTTCGAATAATATAGTGCGAACGAATTTATTTATGCCGCGAACTACGATAGCGTTGCAGGTGACAATGTGTGTCACTGCTGATTCGACAAATGTTTTCACTGAAAGCAATGGAGACTGGAAAATTCGCGGTACGCGTAATCATTGGTGAGTACTTTGTACTTTACCTAATTTATACTTTTTAATAGAAAATGAACTTGATAAAGTGTTAAATCATATGATTTTGTTAAAACATCTTTTTTAAAAAAATAATTTTATTTATTTTGTAGGTTTAAGTCCCAATTAAAATTAAAACTCTTTAAATTTGGATTTCTTGTGGAATTTTAATAAACATGTCACTAATGCTATCCATGTAAAAAATAATACTACTTCGATACTCTAAATATTTAATTTTATTGTTCATTACCAAATATCGATGTTGTAAATGTATCATGACCATATCCTAGATGTATTCTTATTAAGTTTGTAAACATCACGCGTAAATTTGATATACATCTCATTCTTTGTAAATACTTATCTATAATTTTCACACATTGTGTTCGCATTTATTTATTATACCAAGTATTGAATTGATTGTTTAGTTCTTTCTATTATAATGTTTCTCAATAGAAGTGCTAGATTTGTTCCTTATACTAAAATATAAAAAAGAAACTTCAAGGTTGCAGTAATTGCGAATGTAATTGTATATAATCAACAAAGAACCTGTTCTTATAAGTAATATTCCGGTACCTTAATTACGAAAATATTTTTTTATTTTACTTTTATATGTCGTCAGATTTATTATTCTATAATAATTAATGTATAAGAAATCAAATAGTGACACCGTGGAAAATGGAGTACAGCCTCGCCTCGTAAATTGTTCGTTCTCGCAATATTGTGGGTTACAGTTTCTTATTATGTTGTGCAATCCTCGCAAGTCAACGTTGTAATAAATCTTTTAAACAAACATTGGTAGTAAGGCTATAATCAAGTTTTGAGCATACAAGTAATCAAACCGAAATGTAACTTTATGTGCTTAATGTAAATGAGAAAAATTATCGTTTTCTTTTGCCAAAATTATGTATCTTATACCTATTTACTTTTATCAAACACTACTTCAATTGTTCTCTTAATTAGGTGGCAAAATTAGCACCATTTTCGAAGACCAAAAGTTCAACATTGAAATAAATTTACATTTGCTTTCTTAACAAAACAACTTGCCGTATATTTATAACGCTAAATATTTAGCTGTAGTCGATAGTTTCATATATTTCATATTTTCTTGACTGCGGGTTAGGAGCGAGCGAGTCTCAGCAATGAACTCTACAACTCGTGCTGCATTTCGAGGTTCTGTTCTTTCAACTGTTCACAGCAGCTTTTAGGTATCCTAAATTTCAACGTTACATCACCTTTTTAGAGGAGGAAGAATCTTCACCGTTGCCTTTGTCACTCACACCCACCTTGAGAGCCAGGCGGCGGCTGAGGGAGTTCTAAATTACACATGTATATTTGTATGACTACTAGTACTAAAATAATCCCAAAATTATTCGCCACTCGTTTAAAAATCTTGAATATTTAAGAAAAATTTTCAACCAGACCTAATTTGCGCCACAGTATTACTATTCTTAATGTTATATTTTTATGTAACTTTGTATAGGATAATAGCCCCAAATATCACTAAACAAAAACGAGCTGCAAAAAAATATAAGCAATTAATAATATTTTTTTAAGGGTTGAATTTAGACTTCACTTGATTGTTTTTTAAGTGATATAGATATTTTGTGTTAATAAACTTTTACACGATAATTATTATTACCATTTATGATTTAAGACATTTCTCAAAAAAGACTACTTATCATAAGAAATACACGATTATCGTAATATTTGATCCGCAATGGACGCAACACAATCAACTAATTATGAAAAAACTTGTTGGTAAATGTAACAAGAAATATGATAGATACACTATTGCGTATTGGAAAACCGATAGTAATTACAATTGCGTCAATGTTCGTTAAAAGGAATTACTACTATCAAAACCTGATATAACGCAAAAGATTGGATTTATGTGAAATCATTAGGTTATTCATTGTATGAAGATATTTTTATAGCTCTTTAAAAAAGTAGGGTTCTAAAAAGCATGGTTTCACTGTTCTCACAACAGCAGAGAATCTACTTAGTATAATATTAAAATTACATAGACTTAATCGCCTAAGTCCTTTAACGTGGTTTGAATAAGACGTGACAACAAAATTAGAAGAAAATCCTTATCTATCGATAAATATATCGACTGTATTGGCAACGCCTTTTTTTTCAAGATCTAAAAACAAAATTATAGTAGTAGTTTACTCCTGTTGATAATAGCACGCAGCAGGATTCCTTTTTACAAAAGCGACTACCGCGTGTCAAGACGTAAAGCTATCCCCATAAGTGCATATGGACGTTGTTGATTTCTCTCAACCAGGTAAAGTACCGTAAGAAACATGTACGAAACCCAAATCCAAATCAGATACACCAAAAGATTATTTATTAATTAGTCATTATTAGGTAAAAAATAAACAAAATTTACAACCAAATTTTATAACAAAATTATATTTAAAAGAATACATATATATATATATATATATATATATATATATATATATATATATATATATATATATATATATATATATATATATATATATATATATATATACCCCGCTGAGGAGAGCCCTGCAAGCCGAGGTAAAGCATCATAGTCCCCGGGGAGGCTTGCCCCGGGACGATCGGCACGATTACGACTAGGCTCGCCCCTAGCCACGCATCCATTGGCACGGCAGACCGTGGATTGGCGGTGAGAAAGGGAAAGGATAGAGAGGAAAGGAAAGAGCAGGAAAGGAAATGCGGATTAGGGGGTTACCAGACTCGGAATAAACATTTATAAATCCATATAAATATTTATTCCGATGCGGGAATCGAACCCGCGACCATTGATTCCGCGGGCGGAGGGCACCGCCACTGAGCCAATCGGTCGTCAATACATACAATAATCATTATTACTAAAATATTTTTTGTACAAGTTTGTAAAAAAAATCTGTATATGGTTTTTGTTATAAAACCGGAAGTTATATATTCTGCATCGAATACTTCAAAATAATCTAAACTTCCCCAAAATTACATTTACGACTTTTGATGCTAAATTGAAACATGAAATGAAAGATAATAGATATTAATCAAATTGGTGTGCGTTTCCTGACGGCGTTCCTCAAGGCGGCATCTTATCCTCTCTATTATTCTCCTTATTTATTAATCTAATTACTTTAAATCTCCAATGTTCTTACAACTTTTATGGTGATGAGTTACAACTTTATGCTCAAGCGGACCCGTCTAATGTGTGCAGTGCAATAGCATTACTAAATTCTAATCTCCAATACATATGTATCTGTACTGTCCACCACGTATCAGTATCAGTGTCATGGTATCAGTGTTAATGCATCTAAATGTTAAGCTATTGTTCTGGGAATTTCTAGACAAGTATCTCAAATTATATTGATGCTTCACCCCCGATCTCAATCAGTAACAACACTATCCCATTCTGTTCGCCCTTAAAAAATCTCGGTTTAAATATTGATTGTTCTCTGACATGGAAAAAACAAAGAAGAAAGTTTGTAGCAAAACGACTTCAACATTGCGATCATTATTTAGGAGACACATCAGCATAATCAATTATAGAAAGAATTAGAGCTTGAATAAAGAAAACTTGGGCAGAAGGAAGAAAAAACCGTTTGATGTATGTATGTATGTATATACACATACGTAACACAAAATATAAGTAATTAACTTTACTACTATAAATTATTTACAAACAAAAATAGAATGTAATATTTTATCGATAAAAATACAATCCATGACAAAAATATGTTTTTATGTAGTCGGTTATAAAAATAACATCAAACTGGTCATAAACATTTGCTAGGTGTTTTATTAAAACTATCATTTTTCAATAGGTAGTGCAGTAGGTATCTACATACCGGTACAGAACGTTATAAAATATTTACAAAAGTTGCAAGGTGAATAATATACGTGTATATTTCTAACTACCTACATAAAAGTCAGCAAGAAATTCTTCTTATCCAATAACTATAAATTGTAAAAGTAGAATCAAATTATTACGGAACTATTTTATTTCATCGGTTTGAATATCATAAGTATGTATTTTTAAAAACGTAATATATTTTTTTAATCTGTTGTCATTTGTTTTGGCTAGTTTGCTTTGCTATACTAACCAACACCGTGCAATTTACTTCCATATGTTTTATATTTGCAGCAAACTTTAATGATAATAATTGAAAAAAAATGAGCAAAAACTCAAATAAAAGAATCCTCGAGATTCACGATGACTACTGCTGCGCGGGAAATGTCATCGGTAATTTTCGTCGCACTTCCTCACTGCGGCTGCGCGGTGAAAAAATGGTACACCGTTCGCCTTTGTCGACAAGGAAATTAATACCAATAATCACGGAAAATATTAATCATAAACAACGAAGCGATGGCTCTCGTTTGCCAGAGCTTAGCTATCGGCCCCGCAGCCATGTAAGTATCCCTACACACAACCACAGGAACAAGAAAGTCTATGCCAACAAGCGAAAATTATCTTTATTTTATTATAATTATTTAACTACTCACATTCATATATTGTACATAAATTAAACGTAATTAATGATTATTCAATACATGTTATTGCATTATTTAGATTAAAATACATGCATTTTTTTTCTAGTCATTTAATTCTAACATTCCGGGCAAACCACGAAAGCCTTGCCTCAAATCTCAAGAACCATGTAGCGATAGAAAATTGAATATGACCGATTCAGCTCACACCCCACCAGGCTCTCCGGAAGACTTACCAGATGACGAATCACTACATAGCTATGGCAGTGCCGCTACTGCTGCCTCTATTGATGCTGGTTATGCTCCATTCAATGGCACCACATTTAGTGGAAGATCAATGCGCTATGTTCTACATTGTTCATCACATGCTGGCTTAGCGGGAGATGATTATCTTACACCAACCCAACGAGCCCAAAAACAAATACGAAGACTAAGAACTTTGCTGACTCAGGCTAAAAGGGACTTGGAAAAGAAGGACAGTGAAATATTTCACCTGACAAAAGAGGTAGTTGAACTTCGCTTGTACAAAGCATCAATATGTTCGCCAGATGAGAAATCAAACTCAAGTGAAATAGTAACAATAAGAGAAAATGTTGAAGATTCTTCTATTGAAGAGCAGAGGCAATTTGATGTAACTGATAGTCCATTATATAAAGACAGGACGCCAACCAGATGTCGTAATGACATGCAAGGATCATTTACTGACTCTGGTCATTTTGATGATCTCACAAATTCTTCATTGCATTCCAAAGAATCAGTTCATATGCTTACACATGATGCTTCTTGTATGACAGAAGTAAATGATAATGGTGATGAGCGTCGCAATTTGATTGCATATTTTGAGAAAAAAATTGAGGATGTCATAAGATCACATGTGGGTGAGACTCAAGAGATTAAGAAGGTACACAATGATAAAGTTGAAGTATTATTACAAAAACTAGCGGATGTGAACACTCGTTACTCTGAATTGCTACCAAATTATGAACAAGCAAAAGAGAGAATTCATGTTTTAGAGAAGCAGCTGGAAGAAGCTAGTAAGCAATTGCAAGAGGAAGAAAGTAAACACCGCTCCATGTACTTGAAAATGTATAATAAAGGAGTTGAGGCTGCAAAGTTTGAGCTAGAAAAGGTAAAATAAATAATTTATTAGTATACATGTGAAAACATAATGTAAAGATCAGAACTGAAGAAGTAGAGAAAACCATATCTTCTTTTAAAACATAGATATTGTATTTGATTTGTCTGTAATTATTATTTGATAAGATGATCATTTGGCTCAGTAGTTAGAGTACAAGGACTATGGGTTCAAATCTCTAAAATTGAAATTAGTTTTTGGTTCTCTGGCTTTGTCTCTAATATATCTTGAAGAAACTATAATTGACTTTCCCTCCAATTCCATTACATAAGGAATTTAGGTGAGAGAGTGCCTTTTATGTTTGTTCACACCCATAAGGCAATTGTATAAATAAATATATTTACACTTATATAGATGACAATTGTAACATTTCTAAGGGTCAACTTAGGCAAACCAGCTATAATAACATAAGTATTAGATAAGATTTTATTTCATATCACATCAAGAGTAATAAGATAACATTTGTTATGGAACCCTCAGTACCTAAGTCTTTCATACATCTTGTTTTACTTGTAGGAAAATGAAGCCGAAACTTCACAAAGCCAGCTTAGCAGAGTATCAGTAGAGGAATTGTTAGAGCAGTTGCAAATTACACAGACAGAACTTGAGAATGTCAGAGTAAGTTACAAGCCATAATTTTATTGTTATAAAAAACTAATAATATTTTTCAATGTCTGTTCCAATATCTGTTTGGCTATTTTTCTAATAACCAGTCAAAATTTCAGTATCTTCATATTCATTTTTATTACATGTATGCTTTATCTTATTTTATTCTTCTCCTGTTTTTGAGACCAGCTAACATTCTCTTGCTGATGCAAATACACATATTGTTGAATAAGGTAAAAGGTTTTAACTTGCATATTTTGCAAGACATTAATACACATAATATCTTTTATTCGACATGAATATATATATATATATATATATATATATATATATATATATATATATATAATACCAAATTGGAAATAATGTTTCATATAATTATAAATGTGTGGCAGTTATATGTGTCACATGGACACGTGTCTATGAACCACAAACATCATTTAACTTTATTCTTTTTTATTCGAGAAAAATAATACCCCTTTATATTTTAACATGTAGCGCTATTAACAAGAACGGCTTTAACATATAGTGCATTACAGGACACGGCATTCACAGAGGACCGATCAACTAAGTCACAAGCACTTCTAAGTGCAAAGGAGGCTGTTTCTTTATGGGTCCTAGGAGCTCGAAAGGTTGGATTATTGTATCGGACAGACAGAATTTTTGTTAATTTTTTTGTATTATTTTTTACACTTTGCTTACTGCACTGGTCCAGGAGTCTTCAGTTTTTTATAGATGATTCGTAGCGAATGGGGCCTACTGCACTCAAATAATATAAAGGTATAATGAGAAATATTTTTTCTAACTTTACAATTTATCTGCAATATTTGTGAAATAAATATTGTAAATCTATAGTATGACGATTATTGCGATAAAAACTTGATTTTTAATGTCTTGTGCATAATGTCCCAACTTTTCTTACTATTCTTTTATATCTTATTAGACATGAATGTCGATGTATCCAGGGTGGAGAAAAGCAAAACTTTTGAAAAATCAGATTTAAAATTTGCGATATAATTTATCGATTTAACAGTAAAATGGTTTTTAATAATTTTTGTTTTGTTTAATATGAGCCGCTCACTTGCCAAAATGATATACATTATATACATTATTCTTGAAATTCTAAAAATGTCACTAAAAATTAAAAGATAAAAAAAATGTTTTCACACAAATGAAGCTTTTTAAGATATGAGGACTACAAAGGAAAGTAGTATATCCAAGAATGAACTATAATAATTATTATGATATTTGTATGATTCAGGAGTTAATTCTGATTTGGTATGTTTCAATTTTAAACAAATATCACCTTTATTCTTAAAAACCTCATTATCACACAATTTATTCTAAATTTTGAGAAGAAAAGAATAATTAGTATCTATTACAATTATATGTACCAATAATAAGACTGTTATTATTAAAGATAACATTTTACATAAAATGATAATAATTTATTTATTTTTGTAACAGAAATTTTTATGCATTTTCCTAATGGGTAGTTTGTAATTATTAGTATCATCCACAAACTCAATTAAAGTACTTCATTGGAGAGTGGAAAATATTTTAGAAAACCATTAATAATATTTTAGAATATGTGAGCAGCTTCAATATTAAATTTGAATTTTGCAGTGTATATAAATTTAACTATTTATTTCATTCATAAAACTGATAAAAGATAAGTAATTAATGTATTGACACCCTGGAAATTATTACATTCAAGATTATATTTTGTAGTATCTATGCTTAATATTGCATGTAAATATGGAGCTCTATTAAAAAAGATTTGAATTTATAGAATAAATAATTATAATTTTAATTAAATTACTACACCAGTGTTCAATATATATTTTTAATTTTCCATCCTTTTAACTGGTATGGTGAAGGTCTTATTATTTTAACGTTAATTTTTAACATAAATATGCTCCTATGTTTAAACTATCCCATTCTTTATTAGTATTTTTGGGCATTTGGTTTGCATGTTATATTTGAAACAGCCTCTTTTCATAATTGGGTTCTTCTTTGATGGTGTAGGTAGTTATTTAATAAGATATCTTGAATACAAGTCTTGTATTAATATTGTACAGATTTTCTTTAGTTTGTAGTCTTACCATAGAAAATAATTATATATATATATATATATATATATATATATATATATATATATATATATATATATATATATATATATATATTTTTTTTAAATTTCAGCTTGCTTTTCTAAATATATTTACTTTTAAACCAATTCTTATATATAAAAATTGTGAACAGGGGAGCATTGAGCGTATTACAATTAAGTTGAGGACAATTTATTCGCTGCTGTGTAAAGGCTGAATAATGAAGTCTGTTATTTAGGCTTTTAAAAAGTTTAATATTGTATGAATGTGTGGACCCCACAACTATAAATACTGACTACCTCAGATTGTAGGCGCACTCACTCATTTCGGCACCTGCAAGGAATACTACGCCAATTTCATTTTAGGTATTTTCTGTTTTTAAGGGAAAACCACTAATTAATGTCTTAGTATTATGTTCCCAAAATTTCATAAAAAAATATTCAGAAATTAAATTTACATAACGCCAAGTAACCCCACTGTTGAAAATTGTGCAACAGATAGGCCGTCAAATATGATTATTCTGTTGTATACCCGCTAAGTTTAAATTGAAAACGAACAAATAAATATATAATAAAATTATGCAGTTTTAACTAACAATAATTGAACTACTCGTAAATTTCATTAAAATAGCTTTATTTATATAGCAAATATCGACATTTTTTTAAGAAGCTCCTCCTGTAAACTTACGATTTTCGACTTGGCGTAGTATTCTTTGGAAGTATCAATTTAAACAAATGTGGTCTGTGCATTCCGAGTTCGCACTTCACCCAATGGGTTACAGTGATCTCAACATGCGTGATTTATATTTTGTTTAGTAACACCAGAGAAGTACGTAATTATTATATACAATATTTACATTTTTAGGCAATAACATTTTATTCTTGGAAAATATGCAATATTTTCTGTTTTCAAAAAAAAAATATATGGGAACAATAGATTTAACTAGAATTCTTGTTATGCCTTTTCAACTACGCATACTAATGTTTATGATAGGAAAATGTGGTTCAGATCAATAGTCTAATGGAACGAACCCATGACCTTTGATCATAAGCGAGCGAGTGTTATCAATTGAGCTGTTGTTGCTGTGAAATAATGATTAAATGAAATACATATAAATTAAATTAATATCTCAATAATAGCTCAGTTGCTTTTAACAGTAATATTGAAAAAAATGACGCTCAAAGCTCCCCACATATTAACCTATGATTTACCGAAAAATTTTGAAATTTTACTTTTTTACAGGCAATGTACCGTCGCATTGTCGAGTCACAAAAGGGCAACAAGTCTAACATAGACCCAGAGGTGACACTCCAGTTCCTGAAATCGGCAATCTATTACTTCCTTACCGACCCCGAGAACCACCAAGGACATCTGAATGCAATAGAAAATATTCTTGGTTTTTCGGAAGTTGAAAAGAAAAATATACGCAAAGCCAGGGCGCCATAGTTAGCTTTTGCGAAGCTACCGTGAACTGTGTGATATATGTTGTTGTTATATAATTTGTTTGCTACTTAGATAGGATTAATTTTTGGCATGGAGTCAAAAGCATAATAGACATTCATAATAATTAGGGCGCATTTAAGGTAAATTATACTTTTATGTTCTGAATAAGACATTTCTCTTTTGAATTGTTTGGGTTACTATTAATTAAGTCTTAAATGCAAATTACAGATTGCTAGGTTAATTTAAATGAATTTATCTTCTAGATAATTTGTGATTTTTTTATAGTTTGTAAGAGCCAAAGAATCGCATTCCTGATATTTAAATTTTGCAATGACTAAATGTAGTATAGCAAAAGCTTCAATCTTATAGTACATGACTATTACTTAAGTGTTATATCTCTATTTGATTCCTATTTTCAATGTTTTTATTTTATTATTTATTTGCATTATTTTAGAGGTTTATTTCGTTTTGTGCACGCCGAAATATTGTTATGTTCTCAATAGCATGGTTAAGTTTCAAATATAATTTATGCAACAATCTGTTTCATTGAGCAAATATTTCATAAAAAATCAATGATTTCTTTTGACAGATTTGTGAAAGTTAGTAATAATATATATTTTTTATTATTCCATAATAATTTGTTTTACACAAATAATATTCAATCATTCAAAATTCATCGAAGAAATCGAGAAGTTTTTTTTCTATTTTAGGGCCCTAGGCAAAGTCACAAAGAAGTTTCATCTTTAAATCAGACCTAATAAAACATGAATTCACTACCGCCCATAGATAAACTGTAGAACATTGTAGGGCCACTCGAGGTAAATTTATTACAAAATGCAATAGATTTACACATAATAAAAAATATATATAAATTTAATTTTTTGTGTAGCAGAATAACAAACGAGCCTATAATATTGTAATGGTAATAACTTTGAAGGTCAATTCTACATAGTGATTACAATATTGTTATGTAACACCTCGCACTATAAACTATTCAGAACTAACCTTCATTCGTTATTAATGTTCCTTACGTTACAGAAGTATACGACACTCATCTGAAACGTGCTACTTAAAGCTTTATCTGTGATTAGTGTATGTGATGTTGCATAATATGTTACTTCTGTATTGCCGTTAGCCTTAAGATCAAATGTGTACTCTTTTCAATTTGAAATCCAAAGAAAACTTTAGAGGCACTAATTTATTGAAACAACCCAAAATAATTTGGAACTTCTAATAGTCCCTGGTGCATTTTCATTGTCAGGTACTAAAATGTTTTCTGTGTTTATCAAATTGACAAGACATAAGGTTTTAACTATAAATAAGGCTGACGATGGATTACAAATGTTTTATTTATATTTTTTGTTATATTTTACTTATATTGTAGTGACTTTGCATTTTCTTGCCTACTGAGAATACTAATAAGTATTATGCTAATTAAACGTCCATTTAAAAATAATTTAGTAAATGTATTACCTAGGTTTATTTAGGTATCTTAGCTTTTTTCTTTTGCTGTTTGTATCACAATCAGTACAATATGACATTTACCAAACCAACCGCGTTTGTGATTCGAAACTTTTGTTTTTATTAAAATATGGAATTACACATACGTTTTTATTTATATAACCTGTTAGTTATTGAAGGAAACCTTGAAACAACCATTGGATTATTAATTTGAACATAGATAAAGGATACCAAATGTATATTTTAGATCACGAGTGGACACCTCGATTAAATTATAGACGAAAATGGTCTTTCAATTATGAAGCCAGGAACGTCTTAAGTAGGGAATATATTATAGGGTTATTAATAATTACGACTGCAATTAAAACGGTGTGGTTAAATAAATTTGTATCGAATAAAAAATATTTTTTTCGGATGTAGGCGAATGGGCAGTTTAACAGAGCCATCTATTAAATTCCTAATTGGCATTAGTAGAATAATAATCTAGCCCCATTAATCAGAAAAGTATTGAGCAACTAAAAGTAATCAAATAATGGTCATTGCTAGCCTGTGGGGGTAGTTGGTTACCTCCAGCGGTGTTTACGAACCGATACGACATTGAAACCTAAAAAACAAGCCTAAACTTTTCTTAAAGGCCGGTAACGCTTCTGTACTGTCTGTGGCACTGCGCATAGGCGGCGTTAATTGCTTTCCATCTGTTGACACGCCTGCTCGTTTGCCTTGCTATCCCATAAAAAAAGCTAAGGCGTCCAGGCGAGATTTCACAATTAGAGAATACAACAGAATATTCATACCAAATGGGGCTCTCTGAAATTCGTACCTTAATTCAAAACACTATGAGCAATGAGTGTCAGGAAATGAATATGCCATCATTTCCTGACACTCATTGCTCATATTACTTTATTTAAATAATTCATCATCTTATGACATCCGATAACAGCGATGGCACTCTGTTTGGAGCAAGATGTCAGTCACTGCCAAGGATAACAATTTATCCTAAAAGTATCGAATGTAAACATGTTGAGCAAATGAATGACAACTAAGGCCCTTTGTTCCAAATACAACCAAAAACTATATGTCTATAATGTATAAGTGTAAATATTCTTGGGATGAAAAGCTTAATACCGAACTTCCTGCCATAAAAATTCCTTACTGAAATACATTATCCTTTTCGTAAACAAAAATAATAAACAAGAGTTAAGAAATGTTTATCGAAAAACCGATGAGTGATAGAGTGAAGACCGCACTTTGGCAAACATGGTTTGGTATGCCTCCGGCTAAACGGACCAACAATTTATATAGGCTTGGAAACGGGCAATGTCCAGCGGTAAACGATGAAGCTAAGTTAATTTAAGTTTAATTTCTGCCTGTTTAAGCCCATTTCCAAAAGGTGGCTTAAAATTAGACAAATACGAATGTATTTAGGCCTTTATTTTTCGGGATACAGGAATGTTAGTATAAATAAAAATATGCGAAATTAAAGACATTTATTACCTTACAATTAAAATAAAAGTACATACATGTTTCAAAATTTAAAGCTAGCACAGACTTAATATTCATACACAATATACGAGTACAAAAATTAGGAGCACATGTATTAAGTAACACCACTGCGTCGAGTGTTGCAGCATTAATTAGCTGCACTAATTGCAGACTGTAATAATATCAGACAAAAGTAACAACCAAGATTTATATCAATTCTGTTTCATAACATAGCCTCATTCCATTTTAGACAACAATAATTTTATGTCACAACCATCATGGATACCTGAACATCACTATTATAAGGCGGCAAATAACTGATATAATTAAAATTCCATAAACTAAACTTTATTTTTAATGTGTGTCAGAAAATATGCATGTAGATAAATATGGTCTCTAAACTTGATAAAATCATTTTTGATGATATGGCACAGATCATATTGAGGATATAATTACGTCATAAATGTCATGGATAATTTAACATGAATAACAATAGAGATTCTGATCAGTCTTTTTTTTCTTAATATCAACTGTAAAGCTGTTACATATTATAATACCTTAGCACTAAAAGGTCAGATTGCATGTGAAAAATAATCCATTGACTCTATCACAATTATTCACATCCCTTTTGGAATGAAAATTCTAATTTGAACTTTTAGATTTCTAAACACTAATATTGTAATAACATTTATATCTTATGTAATTATATTGTTACATTCAATACAAAAAGCAAGGATTAAATTGCCCAGTGTCTGTATACTAAACACTTGTTTTATAAATCAATCAAATCTCATTCTATTATTTATAAATGTGCAAGTATTAATATTTGTCACTCTACTAATACTAATTATTGTTATGATTCGGGCAGATTTAAATAAAAGTAAGAGAGAAAACCTTAATTTTGGATAATATCGTTGGGTGCTTAAAATATTAATTTAAATCCTTGAAAATTCAACGGCACGGAAGAGCGGGTAACATTGCTTAACTTACAATTTTTCAGAAAACTGCAATGAACCTATTATTATTGTTAAAAATCGTTTTATTTCAACCTGATTCATACAAAAAAGTTAAAGAAGGAAGTAATATATCTCTTTTAATTTATTACCAAAACAAAGCTGATTAACAAACCAACTAAATACAAAATACTCAATTCAATTAAACCTTAATTTGCTAAACTTACTATTTTTACAATTATAAAAAAAATAATTTTGGTATTATTAATTCATAGAATTATTGAGAGTTTATGAAAATTATTATTTATTTTCAAAAATGTTGTATAAAAATATGCATATGTAAAAATGATATGAGTTTTTCAGTCTAATGTCTGGTAATTTTCTATACTTATTTCATTTAAACTTTATTCCATTTATGAAAGTTAGTACTAGCAAAAACTAGCTGAACCTAGCATAAAATTATCGAGTTTTTTAATAGCTGTTACAATTTTAAATCGCACAATATAATCTCATTGGGAATTCAATGCAACTCAGGCTTCTCAATTTTCTGTTGCTATTTTGTGCAATCACGTTTCTGAAATAACGAAGTTTGACCCTGCTGATGTAAAATAATTATAAAATTGCTTGGTACAATTCGTATATCAATCAAAACTAAATTTAACCTCTTCCCGCGAGGGGTCATTATTGGCGGCAACCGCTTGAAGCCAGTATCGGCTTATTTGACTCTCGATTGACGGCGTACTCTCTTTACGAGCGTTTGCAGCTCGTGCTTTCCTTTTCGCTTTGCTGTGTTTCGCTCGTCGTCTCCCCACTTTGGTTTTCATTTCGGCTATTTTCACTGATAGTTGGCTGTCGAGTGAGTTTCGTCTCGACTCGACAGACACGTGTCGAAGGCTGATGCTGATTTGCGAGTCCTGTGAGTTGCGTCGATCTGGAGTGGAACTGAGCGAGTGGTGCGTGTGTGCAGGCAACACAAGTGCATCGCGGCGTCGTACGAACCGGGGGAGATTCGCCGCCCAAGATGACGACAGTTCACCGCTATACAAAAAAACAAACATCTAGGTACTTGACGCAATAAAACACAAATATTTGTTTATGTATATGTTAATTAATGGAGTCAGGCGTTACTTTGCGGAAATCCATCACTATATGGACAGTCAAAACTTTTACTTAGCTAAGATCCGCGACAAGTATCGCGCCACTTGTCGCGGATTTTAACTAAGTAAAAGTTTTGACTGTCCACATATGTATATGTTATCGGCATATTAAAAAAATATCATTAATTAATATAAATTAATGGCTTTCAATAGTGCCAAAATAGCACGGATGATTTCGCCAATGTCACGTAAAATGGAGAACACACGAAGGAGATTAATTGGTGGGGTTGAGATAGGGAAGGAATAGAATGAAAAGAACTAGAAGAAGATTAATAGAAACAATATCGTTATTTAATTATTTTATGCAGTAAACAAAACTCATTTTATATGTATTTTCGTGCCATCTGTTGGCAAATTATGTAACGATAGGTTAGGTTTAGTTAGGTTGTAAGAAATTTGGTGTTAGGTGATATCTTCATTATTTGGAGACTTTTCGCTTGCACCCGACTAACGGAAAAGTACCGAACTAAGTACAATAATATATTAAAATGTACAGTAATATATAAATACCTTTCATGCTTGGCGTCGTCTGGACAATCGATAGGGGCGTGGTCGAGGCACAAGCCAACCGGATCCTGCCTGGAGGCACCGAGCGATATGGAGATACGGCCTCGCGCCGCAAACTCGCCTCGCCGGCGGTACGCGCGCGCTATCAGCTCGTCCTTGCGTGCGCGACGGCTGTTGTCCGCTTCCACCGAACAACCACACTTTCTGCCCACAACGAAACAATTTAAACAATTTCAAACCTAATCATTAATATAAATAAAAATCATATAAATAAAAATCTATATAAATAAAAATCAATCGCAGAAATGTATGTACGCGCATAACTTCAGAACGACTGCACTAAATTAGATAATTCTTTTTTTTTGTTGTGTTTATTATTACCAGGACAAAGTTTGTAGAAAAAATAATTTTCAAAAAATTGTACTACAAACGAATTTTTTTTCTTTTTCTTTTCGGTCGGTTCGCATATCTTTTCGCAATATAACTTATAGATTCTTTATTGTACACCAAAAACTAAGTTATACAATTATTGATTGTAATATTTATATACAAATGGCGGTCCTATCGCTATTAATGTTTCTTCCAGACAACCGTAGGATGGACAGTGTTAACAATATTATTAGATGTTATAAGTTGGTGATACATTCTAGTCAGGATGATAGAATTTTGTTTATTAATAAACTAAGTTAAGAGCCATAAGCAAAAACATAAGTATATTAAACCCTTTGCAAATAAAACGGGCACATTACAGTCATTGGCTTTTCTATAGATAATAATATTATTTTTAGTATGACTATAAATTTCTTCTTTCTTTTTTAGAATCTTTTTTAACACTTAAATCTTAGAATCGGTGTTTTAGTCCATGTTAACAGAAATCCGTGAAATGGACACTTAATGGGTATAGTGAAATTAAGGCTACCAGTATTTTTATGGTACTTTAATAAGAAGAAAAAAAATTATAACGAATATGACTTCCCCTTGCAGCAGGTAGGGCACGTAATCGTCTTTCCATGATTTCCAACAGGTTTTTGATGGTGTCCTGTAGAATGTGTTCCCACTCTGCATTACACGTTTAAGCTCCCTGATGTTTTGTGGAGGTGGTTGGGTAGAGTTTTTTAGGGGGTCCCAGACGTGCTCAATGGGGTTAAGGTCAGGACTGCGCGCTGGCTAGTCCAAACGACGAATACCGACCTCTTGCATATAAGCATCTACGTCGCCAGAGCCGAGGGCCCGAGCATTATCATTCATGTAAATGACATCTTCACCAATTACTGTCAGTACGGGTTGGGCATGTTGACAAAGGACTCCTGTTATGTAACCAAGGTTCGGGCGGCGAAAAAGGGGGAGCCTCGCCGTGCGACATCTAAACCTCAAAGTGGCGGGCCATATGTAAAGTAAAGAGGAGTTGGGGAGCCTTATCTCCACTCCCACTATGAGAATGGGCCCTAAATAGGAACAACGCCGTCGGGGCTGCGGTAGCATGCGTCAGCGTTTCCCGCAGTTTTGACAAATGGAGCAGAGGTTTATAAAAAAAAAAGGTTTTCTGTATTTTTAGTGGCAAGTGTGTAATTTCAGTTAATGGTTCTGGTTACCTAGCCATGTAGCGTCGCCAGGCGGCGGCGGCTGCAGGCGTCCAAGTCCAGGAAGCCATAAGTGCCCCCGCTGCAAAGCAGCACAAGAGTCGCAGCTGTAGTACCGAGACCGAAGGACGTGCGCCACTGGAACATTCTCTTTCGCTATCCAATAAAGCTTCTAGACGACAGCTGTTGAAGCAAAATTCATCGAAATAAGTCATCAACTATCACTCTCATATAAATTATAATCTAATCACGCAATATATCCCAAGCAAAACGTATTATTTCCCAAAAGAAGCAAATATTATAAGGATTACACCATAACTACTCGCAAACCAATCTACAGTCTTTGGTATTAATGGCGACGCATGAATTTAATATTGTATAGAAAATATACAGTTCATTAACAATATAAAGCTAATATATAGCTGTATGTGTAAAAGAAATTTTATGCTGACATATTTCTTGTCAACATGTTACAAGTTAAGAAATCAGATTGTTGAGCCATTATTGATAAAAAATTGAGACAGTGAGAGGGAGAAAGTAAAGAAGGTAGACAAGGAAGTGGGAAAAAAGAGATTGGGCCTCTGACTTAAAATATTATTTACCTAGAATTACCCTTAATACACAAAGTATATTTAAATACTAATACAATCAGAATACACTCACTTATATATTACTTTAAACTCACATAATATTCTTCTTGAAGGACTCTTTCCAAGACTCAGCATTTCTAAACTCGTAGACATGGCAGGCAAATGTAACACAGATGAATATGGCTATGAGTGCAGCCGTGAGCGAACAACGAGTTATCGTCTGACGGATTTTGTTGGCAGCGCGGGGGGATATTACGTCTTTGCTGGACACGCGCACAGCGATTAACGAGAACACACCTTGAACAAATAATATACTATTCAACAACAATTCAGTTAGTTTAACCGGTCACTAATAAAATGGAAGCGGCAATCGAATATAGCCTACAAATGTTACCCCGCCAATACGCATTAGGCAAGCATGATGTGTCCGTTTCTCCAGAAATGGGGAGGCCTATGCCCAACAGTGAGACATAAATAAGCTGTGTAAAAAACCTTCCTGTGGTTGCCGCATTGTAATGATACATTGGTTAATGCATCACTAATGTATAAAGACTTATTGTATGGTGCGGAACTAAGTTCTCGTTGTAAAAAAAAAAATAATATCATTTGGAAGTTTTATTTGAAGAAGTCCCGCAAAGACCCCGGGTCACCGTATCAGTACCGTTCCAAGCGAAAGGAAAAAATAATATTATATAACATATTAACTAAAGAAAAAAAATACTATAAGGTGTGCTACAGCATCCATTTAAGTAATAGAAATCAACATGCGATTCTCCATCCACGCGCCAAATGAGAATACATTCTGGATTGCTATCGCCGTATTAATTAACGTATTGATTGGGGATTTGATCGATCTAAGGTTAAAAGTTCGCGCTAAGTAAAATTGGATTATTAACATGAACCGCCAATTAGTGCTTAGAGTCCCACTATTTACTTTGATTATAATCTTATTATAGTTATATATATATATCTTCTGATGACTTTAACACTTAATTTGCGAGAAAAAAAAGCTTGTTTTTTTTTAAATTTTGTGAATGATGTGTTTTAGGATATTTAAGGGCCTTGTAAAAAATAATAAAAAATCATGTTCTTCCCCCTTTTAACAAAATACATGTCTTCTGTGGCGGACATTGCCAAATAAAAAAATATTGTAAAATTAAACTTTATTTCGTGTTATATATTCGTATATTGCATTTTATGCAATATACGACTATGGCAGTACCTGCAACGACCCTCATCCATAGTTGAGGGAAAATGACCGACATTCAAACTCATGTCAAATACAACATTTGACATGAGTTTGATTTTAGAAAAATCGAAGAGCGTGGTTTAGCAAACATTTTAAGTCACCAGTGACATTTATAGTATTTCCAAGTCAATATTTTTTTCTATTAAAAAATATTTGAGTTGCCAAGTAATCTATATTTAATTGACGTAAATAAATTACAAATTTGAATGACTTGGATTTTTTAAAGTTTGTGTTCGGCGTAGCAGACAATCTCAAATTAAGGTTTAAGTACACAAAAATAGTAATATTCAGGTCCTATCTGTTTATTATGTTCAGTGCATTATAGGACAAAACCGCATCCAGAAACGATGGAAAGTCACCTAAGGACATCAAATCTAATATAAATTTAATTTTTGTCTTAAGATATGAAAAATTGAATAAAATTAAACATAATATAACACTGTTTATAGATATACATTTTTAATGAAGTGTTTTCAAGACGATATAAGTATTTGGTAAACAAGTTTCAGTATTCGCTGTTTATTTCAGGCGACAAATATTTAGGAGTAGCTGAAAGTTAGTTACAATCTTATAAAATTATATTTGAATTGTTTGCCAAAACATTGCCTTCGTATTTTGATTATAAGGATCTTAAACGTACATAGAAACAACTTACCCCGTAACAAGAAATATCCACCAAGAATCAGAACAACGGAGAGGGGCGCTAATAACAAAGCAGCGCGCATTGGATGGTTCACGTAACCAACGAAGCAGACCCCTGTCACACTACTACCATCCACCTCTCCAAAGGCCATTGTAGTGATAGTCAGCACTAGCGGTAAAGACCATGCTACTAAATGGAAGTATGCCGCTTTCTTATCTATTCTGTCCTGTATTTTACCTATGGGAATTAAGGAGACATTGAAAAACAGTGAACGAATCATAGTAAAAAAATGAGAATTAAGCTAAAGCTAAGAATCAAGTAGGTCAGCTGTGGGTAAATTATTACCGCCGCTTATACATAGACACCTGAACACCAAGAGCACTGCAGATGCTTTGCCTACCTTAGGGTAAAATATGATTTATAAAAGAAGAAAAAGGTAGCAAATGTGGGGGAAAATACAGAAAAGCAGCAATAGCTCATCAGTTGGTAAGGATCGGGCTTACGGTCCGAGGTCGTGAGGTTATATTTTGCATTGGAATATTGATGTACACCTTTTTCTAGCACAAGTATTATTAGCCTAGTTGCAATGATTAAGAAGTTTGCTAGTCTATATTAAAAAGAAGAAAGTAGTCAGGGATGGGATAAATATCGTGAATATTTATCCCTACACTGTACAATAGTAAAGCTCACTGCTATTCATAAGTAGGTTTTTGCTAATGTGATAAGTTCCTAAACGACACTGATATCATTATGCTATTTCTAGAACCAGTATACATATGTAAGATATAAAGAGCTAAATTGTAATGAGTAACAAGATTTAAAATAATATTAACCCTATCAGTCGCGTGACAACAGTTTGTCGCTGCGGTCGTAAGTCACGTGGGAGGTGACAAGACGAGACATGTTGAAACTCATTCTGTTTGAAATGCAGGCACTATTGTCTTATTAGTTATATATTCGTAACAGAGCAATTGACATCTCCAGTTATATATCATCGCCTTTGCCGATTATTTTTTAATATATTGAACCCAAAAATGAATAAAGTCAATTAAAACTGTATTTGTAGCTACAACGTAGCGAGAATCACATATAAAAACTAGTGACCGATAAGGTTTAAAAACGTTGCTAGACTTGTCTATTTTAAATTCAGGTTAATACGATTTTTAATAGTGATAACAAAAATCCTAGTATGTACTTTTAAAAAATAACCAAGTATCTACATCACATATGAATATAATTTACTAACCTAACGCTCTAAAACTCATATGCCAGGCATATGTAAATATAACAAACCAAACACAAGCTGCCATCATAAAGTAGTATACCTGTAAAAAAATAATATAAATTATAATCGAATGCAAAATCTTAAAATCACATTAGTATTCTAATACTAACCAAAACAAAAACGACAACACACGACAAGTTCTCTTCTGCCGAAGGCTCGCCTCGTCTTCTAGTTCCATCTTTTGAACAAACAATATCATCTCTAGACCCCACGCCAAATTGGACCAGCCACCTGAAAAATACATTTAACCAAATTTAAGGAAAGTAAGATCAAGATAATCATAACGGAATTTATACATAAACCCTCCTATAACGCGATTTCAATTCCCTCGTATAACACGTGTTTCCCCTCTTATTTCGCTGGGATTTCTCAAGTCAAGTATTTGTACTGTGAAATTTATAATGATTTGACAGTTCATAATCAACTTCGTTACGTTTGAAACATCTTGTTTTTATAAAATTAAGTTATTTTATTAAATTTTTTAAATTTTTAGGACCATTGATTATACATACAGTGATCGCGCACTTTCGGGGAACTAAGCTACCGCGTTATAGAAGAGTATATTATACTCATAGCACGCAATGAAATCCTATAAATATTATGTATTTCTATGTCGTAGTATGCTGCAGGCAATTACTGTGAAAAAAGATTAATAATATCTTCTAAAGGGCAAATTTATTGGAAAATTTTGCTGCTGATACTGCTAACCATCTACTGGTAGCCTCTATAGAGGTCTCATATGACATTCGCGGGAAATAGAGTGGTCCTATTCTATGCCGGGTAAAAACTTACTATATAAGAACAGGCTAATTAATATTACATTTAGTTTAACATTCATACCCCATGGAGGCAACAGCGAAACACACATTGATATAAAAGATAACCAAGGCTGGATACTTGTTGGCACTGCGCCAATCGATTAAAAAAGTCGCCACTGTCAGCAGATTTAAAGCCAAGCAAACACCAGCACCCCACCCAATTAACCGATGAATCTGTTGATGCTCATCCTCTGTATACAACGGATCACTACAAGGTAGCCCACACCCGGATATACCTGAAACAACATAAATTGGATTGATTACATAATACATCAATATCAGCCCACAGCAGTCTACTGTGGACATAAGCCTCACTCAAGGAGCGCCACCTAGCCCGCTCTTCGGCTACATGCATCCAGTCTATGCTAGCAGCCTTGTGCTGATCATTACTCCATCTAGCAGGCTCCACTCCAGCACTCATCCAGCCTATATTGCCATTTCAGTCTGCTAACTTGGAGAGCTATGTTGGTGACTCTGATTCTCGGACGAAGTTCTTCATTCCGAATTCTATCCACCAGAAAAGCTCCCAGCATAGCTTAAACAATACTACAGTACAAAATACACTAAATTATTTCTTTATAATGTTAGGCATTTTAATGAATCTATAATATTTGTGTGTGAATCAATTGATGTTCATATTAAAGTGTTTTTTAGTTTTTAAACAATCTGTGCATTTATTTCAAAATGTCTGTACGGTACTAATAATAAATAAAAAGTAATACCTTCATAAAAATGCAGGCTTTTGTCTGTATGTATTAGAGGTGGCAAACATTTTCCAGATGTATTAAACTTCATTTCTCTTGCAACATTGTCACATTTTGATGGAAAGAGAGTGGCATTGCATTTCAAAAAAGACGGGAAATATGATGTATTGTACAAAATGGCACATGGCTCCATTGTTATTTTGCACATTTCATAAGAGGGCAGATACACCATATCTTGGCCAAGTATTCGTTCACATTTAGGCATAAATGTCGCACATAGTAGTGGTTGTATAACGGCCCAACATTTTGGCACATTTATCAGTTCTCTATACAATTCCAACTTGTTTTGTACCTTGCTCTGACTGTCATAAAATGTAAGATGTACACTTGTTTTGTCATATGGCAATTTGACACCCAAGCACGTATTTTTAATCAATGACTCACATCTTGCTCTCCTCACGCAACTATCAAGTTTTATTTCTCTTTCTGGAAACCATTGAGTGCCCTTCTCTGGTTTTATCAGCCTGTAGTTTGGAGTGCCATTTATAACTTCCAAGCGCTCTGTAGAGCTCTCAGTTATAGTCTCTATAGTGTTTTTTTCGCCGCTGCTGGAATATTGACTTGCTTCGCATGCTGCAATTATTATCAACCAGCAGAGCCATTGCATAGGCATCTGTAACAAATAAAGCTTCATGAACACCTACGAATAACTTCCTGACAAGGGCAAAAATAAAATAAAAGAAATGAAAACTACATTTTACTTTCCAATTACTCTTTATTTATGTAGGTAAGAAGGATATGTCAAATGAAACCTCTGAAAATTTCATCCTTTTATTTTTCTCTACAAAATTGCAGCCTGAATCAATAATTCTATATTTAATCATTGTTAACATTCACAACCATAACAGCATTTTATTTTGTTTCACTGTCCAAGGAGATATATAGGGAAATGGATAAAGTAGGTCAGTACAAAAAAGGAAGAACATTTATTTTAATTTTAAAATAACAAAGACTAGTAACGCTTTTTATATTTCTAGTATTCACTTTATTACTACAACTTAGCTTCATATTTCTTGTGTTCATAGTAGGTAGATTCAAACCCAGATTAGATTCCCAACCCTTAAACAATTAGGGTACTGCCACATGAAATACATTTCATATTTGAAAAAACATATGTCCTGTGAATGTTGAAATGTGGCGGCGGAATCCCTCTCCTCTGGCTTTCCTATGGCATTATTAATGGAGTCAGGCGTTACTTTGCGGAAATCCATCACTATATGGACAGTCAAAAGTTTTACTTAGCTAAGATCCGCGACAAGTCTTGTCGCGGATCTTAGCTAAGTAAAACTTTTGACTGTCCATTTCCTATGGCAGACAATGCAAAGAGCTTTTCTTTCGCAGATGTCCATAGGTAGTAGTGGTTGCTTGATTCATCGGGTGACTCACTTGCTCAAAAAACGGATCATCATGTTAGAAATAGAAATAACACTGTGATATATGATGTTGTTTTTCATTAATGTGAAAGGCAGAACTAAAGACAGCATGATATGTCATGTCAGTGTGCATAACTTAGAACATAAAAATAATGAACAAATTAGCTATGTATTGGGTTGAATGTCATTTTTTTAGTAAGTTACATTACATTTATTTAATAAGTAAGGTAAGTATGTACATAGGTACCAAAATATCACATTAAAAGGAGGAATCCTATGGTTTAATTCTTAATATTACATTTACAAGCAAACGCATGGCAACTATTACAATGCTAACAATCAATGGATTGTGAACAAAATATCAATTAAAAAAAGACTTAAACTGTGTCCTGTACTAATCCTTTTACTCTTAAATAAATAGTAGGAGGAATGGAACACATGATCTAGTTTTTAAGCACAATGCCTAAAGAATTAGAATATTACCTCTTTTAAATTGTAATTGTCAATCAAAGCCCAAACACACATTAAAAAACTGTTTTATTCAATGTATTTGTTATAGTCATATTGCTTTGTGTAATTTTTTGTTTATATATTTTCTATTATAAAATACAAATTACACGAAAAATAATAACGCGAATAAAAGTAATTCATTAGTTGGAGAATAAAATTGACTTTTGTTAAATTATTTTTAAAACCTCTGTGTTAAAATGACAAAAATCTAAGGGCATGCAATTTGGGCATAAATTTAATATTCGAACACAACCATTGTTATTTATGGAACTATATGGTATATTCCACCAAATATTTTATTCTTCTTATATTTTATTATTCTTCATAAAAAAAGTTATTTTGTATTAAAAATATTTATCACATGCTTATAAAACAAAAATTTATTTTTCCTATTTTGTACTGAATAAAATAAAAAAAGCGATAGGATACACCTTGGACATTAGGTTTACTTTTATTTATTTAATTTATTTATTCCCACATAAACAAAACATATTACAAAGGGAGAAAGAGATGGTATTTTTATTGTTTACTTTATTTATTTATAACAAAATTCAGAAAAATACCGGGCTCTTACTATAAAGATGGAAGGTATCGATGACTCCTTGCTGCCTCATTTGAGTCTGCTAAGGTTGAATAAAATCAGTAGCTGCATTCTTCAAAACCATACTTCTTGAACAATGTGGTAGAAGTCTTCTCAATCCAATAATTACCTGATAACATTGCAAATGATACATAAATATTTGACATATTTTTGAATTAACATCAATGTAACTGATTAACTCACCGAGGTCCGATGATTGGTATAGTATTAGGAGAACACCTAAACAGAACTAATATTTTTAAAATTACAATATAAATTTATTATAATGCAGCTCATTAAATAAAGATACAAGCTGTAAAAAAAATTATATACAACCTTTTGAAACTTCATCACTATTTTTACACTAACACTTATGCATTCTTGACTCAATGAAAAAGTTAATTTAAATATGTGCACACAGTCATGTTGAAAATACTAGTTAGGCATTGCTTTATTTCCTCTTCTAAATGATCTGTGTCCGCCGCTACTTCTTCTATTCCAAGATGACCCACGCTGACCACTATTACCTCTGCGATTATTACGATGACCGTTGACTCCATGTGCTCGTCCTCTATCCTGACCTCTTACTCTATCATGACTTCTCCCTCGCTCCTGATTTCTATTACGATCATGACCTCTTCCCCTATCCTGACCTCTACCTCTAAAATTGCCACTCCATCTTTGATTTCTTCTAAAGCTGTCATTCATATCTTCTTCGTCATTGAAATCATCCTCTTCATAATTCTGTTCATAAGATTCGTCACCATTGTATTCTTCATCATCTTGGTCAGCATAAGATTGACTTTCATAATTAGTATCATAATGATTTTTATTAAATTCATTATCTGAAAATGGAGGCCTTGGTGGCATATTGCCCATTGGAGGCAAATTTCCAATAGGTGGCATGTTGCCCATAGGAGGCATATTGCCTATATGTGGTGGCATACCACCTCCCATGTGCGGTGATGGCATGCTCATTTGTCCCATATGGCCCATTGGTGGGCCTATCGGAGGTCTCATAGGACCCATGTTCATAGGAGGTCTCATCAAACCCATTTGAGGCATATTATTAATTTGCCTCATATCATTCAATTCAGATTCATTATTATAAGTACTATAATCATCCTGATTATTTTGCTCACTAGTATCCATTTCATTGCCAAAATATTCTTCTTCTTCATAATCTTCTTTGTCATTGTTTCCTTCTTCTAGATCATCAGGATCATTTTCTGGGGCTGGATATTCAAACGGTAGAAAATTCTCTTCATCAGCATCAACTTCTAAATGAGGCATCATATCATGTAATTCTTCTATTTCACCTGAAGCTATGAATTTTTTCAATTCCAAAGGTCCATCTAAAATAGCTTTTTCTAATTTTGAGCCAGACTCAACTGGTATCAATTTTCCATAAATATATATAGCTGAAGGTGATAATTGTTGAAGAGGGACAGCGCCTGGTACAGATTCTACTAAAGCTTGTGTTAATGCTTCAGTTGCAGCATCATCAGAAGTTGGCCCATGATTCCATTGTGCTTGGAAATTTCTAGGTATAGGTTTACTATATGGAACTTTTTTAATTTTCTTTTCAAACTCCATGGGAATAAATGTTGTATCTAAATCCAAACCTGGTATTGCTTTATCTATGTCTGAGGAAAATATTTCAACTTTATCTTCAGGACCCATTCCAGGAATTACAGCTGGTTCTTCTAAATCATGATCATCTTGTACACCAGGAGGCAAAGTATTCAAATTGTACTTATCTCTCATTTGATCTCCAGGGCGGTTACGAGTCCAAAATTTTGAAGTATGGTCATTTGACCCTGAGCATAATATATGACCTAAAGGATGCCATGCCATTGTCCATACTATTGATTCATGAGCACCTTCTATACATCCAACTTCTTTGTCAGTGCCTACATTCCAAAATAGAATAGCTCCATCAGAACCACCAGAACAAAATAAACCTTCATGAGTAGGGTGCCAAACTACACTGGAAGCTTCCTTTTTATGTCCTCGAAACACTTGCAATTCTGTTCCAAGTTTGCGAATATCAAACAACTTTAACAAGTGATCTCTTGATGCAGTAATGAGCCAGTTACCATTGTCATTCCATTTCAAATCCATAACTGTAGATTTGTGGGCATGTAGAGTTGATAAAGCTGTACCAGATTTAGGGTCCCATAATTTTATAGGCTGTTGGTTGTCTTTACTACCAGAAACAATAAGGGCCTTAGTTGGGTGCCATTGAACACACTTAACATCAGCACCATGACCTCTTAGTATCCTTTCTTCTTGACATCTATAGAAGTCAAATATCCGTAAAGTACCATCATCTGAGCAAGTAACAATCTTGGAATCACTAGGACTAAAACTTATGCCTCTAACAGCTTCCTTATGGGCTTGATACATTTTAACATTGTTCATGTTACTTTGCCAGTACTTAATAAATCCAGAATGATCACCAGTAACCATCCAGCCTTCACCATGTGACCATACCATTGATCTAACAGGGGAATCATGAGCTTGAAGAATTGTTTCAAAATTAAATGTGAGACCATTCCACAAAGTAAATTCTCCAGATGAAGCACCTGTTATTAAGCGTCTACCTTCAGGTGTCCAAGCAACAGCAAAAATGGGACATCTCATTTTATTGGTTGCAGTTTTAACAAAACGAGTAGTTACCGCGTTAATTGGATTATCGGGATAGGAAGGCGGTGGTAACATGTCAGGAGTGTACATAGCATCGGGTTGCAGCGCGTGCCTATCCCGCCAATCCCTTTGCCAAACGCGACATTCTATAGCTTTAATAATCGCAGCATTATAATCGACTGTTTTACGCATAACTGATTTACGTAAACGTTTACCATCAAAATCATCTTGTGTCATGTTCAGTGGACCCTGTGGTGGAAAGCGCATCTGATAGTTGAAGGATCTAAAGTTATGTCGTATGTTGTTACGATTTGGCGGACCCATAGGACCACCCATGCCGGGAGGCGGCATACCCATATTCGGAGGAGGATGTCCAAAATCCATTGTTAAACTTCGATACCTAATTAGAAAAACAATAGCATTACAATATAATTGTTACTATAGCGTTAAAAAGTATTTCTGGTTAACTTTCCGCTTACCTTGCTTTCAATGAACACAGGTTGACATTATACACACAATACGTATAATCCACGCATTTAACACAAGCTTTATAACGATATTCACTTTTTACTTTGAACGCAGAATAAAAGAAAATGAAAGTAATGAGAGCAATTATTTTAAGTATAACCTACGGAGGCAAAGTATGCTTTGGTATCTAAAGCCAGACACGACAGCTAACAAACCAAGCCAGCGAAGTCAACCAGCCATGATTGTTTGGCACAGATTAAATAACGACAAGCCTCTATTATATATCGATTCTCTGACTTACATATCGATTCAAACAAATTGACATTTTGTTAGCGGCCACTTATTAATGAAATAAAAATCTGACCGACGAAGTACACCATAATAAAGTATTTTTCTATTTCTAACCAATTTCTGGTTTCTAATCAGCATCCTCCAAAAAATACCACCTAGCCCGATCTTCGGCTTCATGCATTCAATTTCTGCCAGCAACCCTGCGCAGATTGTCGCACCATTTAGTAGGATGGAGGGGGAAGTTCCACACTACGTTTGCCGAGACCCAGTCTCAACTCTATCACTCGTCTGCTCCAGCGATTGTCGGATTTCCGACAAATGTGACCAGCCCATTGTCACTTTAAGTTGCTAATTCGAAAGCCTATGTCGATGACTTTAGTTCTCTGGCGGATTTGTTCATTCCGAATAATATCTATCAGAAAAACTCCGAGCATAGTTCTCGCCATAGCTCTCTGAGCAACTCTGAGCTTGTGAAGCAGGCAGACTTGATCGATAGAGATTTCGGTGTTTATGTTTCGGTGTTGTAAAAGAGTATAGGATACACAGGTCGAAGACTTGTCTTCAAGCTCTGTGGTATGGACGACGAGAGGACTTGACGAATTTTCCTAAATGCTACAACAACATCTTCAAAATTTCAGCGTCAACTGGTAGCATTTTACTGAGTAACTGCGTTTCGTATGGTGAACAAAAGGATCCGGAGGTCCAATTAACAACAACCCAGTGTAAGTCTCTGCTTTCTCCACAATTACTCTCCAACCATCTCTGTTTAGGGCAACAAGGAGTCCAATTTGTTTTTTCCTTAGGATAGACATATTAGGTTTTCCCGGATGCAGTCCTTCCAACGCTTTCAGGGTCTACTGCGTGGTCTTTTCTGCTGGGGTGTGTACTTAGATAGTCTAAAATTAGCCATTTCCTCGACATGTCCTGCCCATCGCAGCCTTTGCGCCTTGCAAAATCGAACAATGGTATAATTGCCTATCAGGCGATTCAGTTCGTTGTTCATTCGGAGGCAATATACTCCATCACTTTTCCTTATCGGTCCGAAGATCTCAGAAAGTCTCCCCTCGAAAACCATAAGCTGGTTCTCTCCTTTTTGATTGAATGCTCAAGTTTCCCATCCGTATGTTACGACAAGTTTTATTATCACTTTATAAATTACTAGCTTCGTTGCTTTGGATATCTGCTTTGAGGCCAGCAATTTCTTGCAAGAAAAGGAACATCTGTAGCCTGCTAATATTCTGAGATGAACCTTTTCTTCGATTCTGTTCTGGGCAGTCACCGTGGACTCAAGGTACTTGAACTTTTCAACGGCTACAAAATGTTATCAGTTTTGTACTACCATTAATAAATAATAAACGTTAATATTTATAGCATAATATAACTAAATTATTTTTACGGTTTCTCCCTTATTATTTATGCACTTTTACATTCGCTCATATCACTCTTTAAAACAATAACTTCATTTTGAAGTTGTCGTTGATTAAAAGACAGGTTTGTAAAGTTCTACTGGTCCCTCTGTTTTTAAACCGCAAAGTCCGCAGACAAACTCGATTATTTTCTTTACCATATGGGAGCTGGAATTGTCATGATAAAGGTGATGTAACGTTTAGGGCACCTCTACGGAGTTTGGTGGCCATTTCTGACGAAAAACCATGATACAATAACTATTTTGCATTCCTATAATGCAATTGTGGCATGTTTTTTTTTCATCAAGCAAAATTACTATTTTGACTTTCTTCCGTTGAACCATCGAAGAGTAGAGCGGCACTGATTAATAAGAGTCCCCTTTAGCTCTTTACACAAATTATGGGGTGGGCATTGGGAAACTACCTTCCTGGCAGATAGTTCACTTTGTAAAAACAGTTTGAATTGCAGTCATTTTAATACCTATAATTGTCGGAGTGTGCTCGTAAGTTATATTAATTGTCAGTTTTTTTTTGTATTCATATTTAATTCAACATTTATGGCCGAAACAAACTCAGTAAGACACTCTTCATGAAATATTTTATGACGCCTATCTATATGATACAAATTCGTGGCTCAGTTTTTCATGTTTTGGCATGTCTGTCTGTTTATTCGGACTAATCTTCGAAACGGTTAAATCCCTTTTAAAGGGAATTATACAAGATGACAATCTTTGTAAGCAATTATTTAGGATATTTTTATCACAGAATTTTTTTACATTATTTTTAACTTAAAAAACTGAAAAATTTAGTAAGCTGTTGGTGCACAGAATGTAGAGGATATAACAACGCATTACCAATACTTTATTTCCGTACACCAAATATTATTATTTTACTACATAAAAAAATAAAAATATCTATTATATTTACATACATTTATACAGCCGTGACAGTCCACTGTTGGACAATGTTGAACTATGAAACAATGAGAAAAACGGTCGAATAATATTTAAACAAAGAACGTAAGCTACGTCAACGTTGTGTTAAAAACCAAGGTACGTTTAATACACGCCAAGTCAAAATCATTCCGCTACTGCTGTTAGCTGTTTTCTTGTGGTGAATTGATAGAAAATTTATGTAATTTTCTTTTTATGAACTAATCGTTTTGTATTAAGGTATAGTACCTAATATTAATTCATATTCGTTGTAGTATTTATATATACTTTTCCTAATAATCATTTTTTACTATTATAATTTTCCTATTCATTGTTTTTTGCTATTCGTATAATTTATATTTATACTTAAACAATATAATAGATAATTAATTATAAAAGTAAACATATAATTACGTCTCCTACAAATAAGTATAACAAATTAAACGGTATAAGTGATTTTTAAATAATTAGAAAGATTATTTTGACTTTTAAATAATTAGATATTTAAATAATAAGAAAGATTATCTTTAGCGCGAAGGGAAAAGTGAACACTGATTTTCTTTATTATTTATTTATTTAAACAATACAAGGGTGTGTACAAACAAGGTTGAATTGCCGGTGGACCCCGAACTGAGCGATTGCCCGTCTCTCGGAATATTAGTTGTTTTCTAATTACATAATAGAAATAATTATCAACTTCATACAATTTTTTAAAACAATATTACTCACGGCTATAATACATTTTAGGCCTTTATTCGTATAAGTTTAATATAAAGTGTGCGTTAAATTAGTATTTTAAACACAGAAAAGTTTTATCTAAAATTATATTTTATATATATATATATATATATATATATATATATATATATATATATATATATAAATAAATACATTTTTTTCAATTTTAATGTTAAAGCAGGTTATGATGGTTATAAAGCTTTTTGATTTATTAAGTTATATATTTATGTTGATTTCGTATGCTTGACACTTATGCTTGTTTTCCTGCTCTGCAATGCAAAAATGCTATCAAGTTTCTACCATATATATTGTATATATAAATGTTTATAATTTGCTACATCATATTAGTGAAATATAAAGTGTTACAATATTTCGCAAAAATAAAAAAAAGACCGCAACCGCAAGAGTATATATGTATATTCTTGTATTGAAAAAAAAAATTGGAGAAATTACTTACATTATTAACACCCACCTTTTTGTGCAGTCATTCCGGTTTCCGGTTTCCGGTCTATAACGATTAAAGGTGCGAACTTAAGATTACCTAAGTACTTTAATAGTAGAATACTTAAGTTTATTTTCACATTTAATAAGAAATAAATATATAGAATATTAATTTAAGGTTTCAAATTGGATTAGGATCATGATCATGCTGTTGGCTTTGTTCGTGTTGGCCGGATGCTACTTGATTTACTGGTATGTACGCACTCAACGCGTGGATTGTGCTACGGCGTCACTACCAGTGCCGCCCGGATTACCCCTCGTTGGAAATGCTATGCTCTTCATGGGTGACGCTGAAAGTATGTACACTAGGCATAGAGTTTTCACTATTTTATTTTTACGAAATACATTGACTTAATCATAAAATAGATTAAATTTTATTTGTATAAAAATACAATACGATTGGCTCAGTGGCGGGGCCCTCCGCCCGCGGAGTCAATGGTCGCGGGTTCGATTCCCGCGTCGGAATAAATATTTATATGGATTTATAAATGTTTATTCCGAGTCTGGTAACCCCCCTAATCCGCATTTCCTTTCCTGCTCTTTCCTTTCCTCTCTATCCTTTCCCTTCCTCTCCGCCAATCCACAGTCTGCCGTGCCAATGGATGCATGGCTAGGGGCGAGCCTAGTCGTAATCGTGCCGATCGTCCCGGGGTCGGGCTCCTCCGGGGACTATGGTGCCTTACCTCAGCATGCAGGGCTCTGCTGGGGCTGACCTCCATCCTCCCTTGCGGCTCGTGGGATTCACTAAAGACGAATTTAATATACCTAATTTGTCGAAAATGACGGTGACGTGGTTCGCCACCCGTCACGTCCTGATTCTCACGAGGGCGAAAAGCGATCAATGACGAGCCGTTACGCTGCGACGAATGGCAGCGGATGGAGCTCTGTGGTCGCTGCCAGCCCCTGCGGGGGATAGGCGTGATTATATATATAAAAAAAAAAAAATAATTCATGTGTTTTGTGTATTGAAAAATATGACGCTATGTATCTCTGTCATTTATATTTATTTATTTTCTATGTTTCGGAAATTTTATACTGCCAAAAACTAAATATTAATATATGAATTCGGTATTAAGATTTCTACGTGAGAGAGTTATGACGTTTTTGTATGTGTATTGTATTGAAGAAATGACGATTTGTAAGTCTATCTTATATTATAGACTTATATTCATTAAGAAATTAAACAAAAACAACGTTAAAAACGTTAACACATTCATAATGAGGCTATATCGTTTTCTACACAATTTATGTAATAATTTCATTAATAAAAATGTTCATATTGTTTACTACGAACATTTTTATACATATTTTTAAAGAAAACTAGGATTAAAATATTATTTAAATATTACTAAACCATTTTTGTCAACCATTAAAACTTAGCTAATAATGCTTGTGCTTGGAAATAGTTCACATCAGGAGTCCAATAGAGAAATGAATTCATAACTTAAGCCCATAGCTCAACATATAACTCTTAAGCCCAATCGTTACCAACTAAGCTGTTGTTGTTTGATTTGAATTATTTTAGTAGATGTTCTTCGGTGTTCTTAGTAGACATTGCCTTATGTTTCTAGCTTGCTATTACTACTATTTATGTTATTACTATGAATGTGTGTGTGAATTTATACAAAATATTTATATAATGCCGTAGCAATGAATCCAAGTCATGTACATATTTCTTATATATCTCGGAAACGAACAATGCTAGCTTATTAACATAAAGTATCGTATAGATTATCTAATAAACTACTGTAAAAAAAAATATAAAGCTTCTTAGTTACCGCAAAGCAACGCTATCAAAACTGGCTTGACAACCAGTTTTGACGGGGTAGCCTCCTACGGAATCAATTGTCGCGGGTTCGATCCCAGCATCGAGATAAATATATATATATATATATATATATATATATATATATATATATATATATATATATATATATATATATATATATATATATATATATATATATGTATGAACTAAAGATATTAATTCCGAGTCTGGTTATCCCACTGATCCGCACTGGATAAGCGGGATAACGTGGGTGAGAGGCCCATGCCTGGCAGTGGAGCATACATTATACATACATATATGTTTAGAAAAAAAATGTACCATTGATAAAACTAAAAACAAAAGAAATTAGTGTTTTCTTTAAATTCACTGTATTTGTTTTTGCATTTATTTCTTTTCATCCTGCCATAAAGTCAAAATAGAAGATAAAGTTCTCGGTTTAAAAAATATTTGAACGGAAACAAATGAAGAAAAAACAATATATATTTATAATAAAAAATAGTTATTTTCAATTGTTATTTTGCGATTAATTTGAAAGATTAATAATTTATGTATTTTAGATAAATAAAACACTAAATAAGAAGTTTTATTCGTATATATTTGAGTATTATAAAATAGTTTTAAAATACGTTCCAATTAAATAATATAACATTCATATTTGCCAATATCTTTTTATGGAGAATGAGCTAAAAATATTTAAGATATTATTATTTACATATACCTTAAAGGCTACTTACTGTTCCCACATACAAAAATATATTAAGATTTATATACAATATATAAGGTATGTTGGTGACTTGGATTTGTTACTACCGAGGAAATATTCTTTGAAGTATTATTTATGATCGAATTCCAGGAAATTTGTTTATTTTTAATTGAAGCAGACGAGTGCTGGAGTGGAGACCAATCTAAACAAACATAGTGTATAACCTGTGAAAATATATACCCTGTAGTTAATTGTAGCAAGTTAACGATGTTGATTATATATACATTATTTTTATAGAGATGCTGCAAAATCTTCAAGACATAGCAAATTTAGCCTTTGAACATAATGGTGCGGCAAAAATATGGCTTGGGCCAAAACTATATGTTGGTAAGCTTAAACTATTATAGATAATGTTAACTTTACGGGGTTGCACTTTTAAATATTTAGATACGTAGGTTGCGATTATTGATTATTGTAGCAATTCGACGGACCAAATATTGCCATGAAATAATATATATTATACAAAAAAAAATTACCTTGCAGCGAGTAACCCTGAGAAGAGGACTTTTTGGAGATTTTAAAAATGTAAGCTTACGTGAGTAAAATATTAAAAAGCAATGTTAAATTTTTTACAGCCATCGGTAATCCAGTAGACGCTCAAGTGATTTTAGAGAATTGTCTGGATAAGGATGTTGTGTATAGATTTCTTCGTCCGTGGCTTGGTCATGGCTTATTTGTAGCTCCACGTAAGTATTTCTATTATGTTTTATATGTGATTCAACTCAGTAAACTGAATAGGCTAGTCATGTTAGAGCACTGAGGAACCGTTGAAGTAGACAAGTGCTGGATAAATTGTACACAGCGTTTTAAGACACGTAGTATGGGACCCCCTCGGCTAGATGAAGCGATTCACTATTTATGATCGAATTACAGAAAATTATTGTGACTTTCCAGTATACTTTTTTTTGGAGTAGATGATAACTGGAGTACGTACCGCTTGTATACATCTGCGGAGAACGACTGGCAAGAAATTGGATAACTACGTGTACACAAAAGTACGAATAAGATAAATAGTATAAGATCATGAGACAGATAGATTTCGAAATAATTAGACATGTTGTATTTTATTAACGATATAAATCAATAAACATATTTGTTATTCATTAAGTAGTAACAATTTTTCTACCTACTTAGTCTCGAATTTTCATGATTGTTTATTTCGCAGTTAGTCTTTGGAAATCACATAGAAAAGTCCTGCTACCATTATTTCATAACAAAATTGTAGAGGAATATTTAGGTGTTATATCGGAACAATCCAACATACTTTTAGAAAAGCTCAGAGAACAAGTCGACAAAAGCGACTTCGACGTTCTACGATATATAACCGCATGCACTTTGGATATTGTTTTTGGTGAGTACATTTATTTATCTTATAAACGTCATATATCTTTTTAATGTCATATAACATTTCGTTATTATATATGAATTTAATTAGTGACTTTTGCTCAGACGTTGCTGCTGACGGAACGGTTAGGTGAACATTATCAACATTCAATATATCAATTTTTAGCCCGTTATACCCCACTGTCGGGTATATGCCTTCTCTTTTGAATTTCCAATAGAAAAAAAATCTTAAAAAATTATAATTAAAGGAGAACTCGTATAAAATGTCGAATAAATTGTCATTTTTATTTATATAATCGTTTATGTTTAAATTTTAAAATTGCGTTTTTAGATGTATTGAATAATTCTGTCCCAACGTTTGGTTACGTAAAATTTCGTAAAACTCAAGCACTCAAATATGTGGTCACCAAACAACGATCGAGAACTTTAACTTCATTAACAAACTTAAATGTAATGTTTTTCTTACGTAAGTTAATCTAACTTAATCTATAGGATAAAATGTATATAGGGATAATAAAGTTGAAATTATGTTAGTTATGTATATGTATATATGTATGTATATATATATATATATATATATATATATATATATATATATATATATATATATATATATATATATATATATATATATATATATATTACATTGCTGTATTATTTTTCGTTTTTCTTAATAAGCATTAGTTCAAAAATTAAATGGATACATCGTTATTTATATTATTCAAATAATAAACACACTGTTAACCCAAAAAACGAAAAAATTATGAACTATATAGAACATATAAATAACACTAGAGAAGAGAGATATGTGTTAAACTCATATAGTTTATTATGGATTATAAAAATTTTAATGTAAAAAAATATGGAATATTTTTGCAAATTTATATATACCTTTTTTTACATATTCACTTGTAGTGAAGCGTAATGATTTAAAAACCAAGCAATACATGATAACGTGTCAAACATACCTATAAATAAAATCCCTTTAATATCTTTTGTACTAACATTTCTTACTCAAACAAATTCAAGGACGGACATACATGTGTCCATAGATATCGTAATATTATCTACAAATACAAACAAATCCGTTTACTTTAATTCTGACAGAAACGGCCATGGGCGAGCGTATGGATGTTCAAAGATCACCAGATACCCCGTACCTTCGCGCTCGTCACACCGTTATGACAATACTCAACATGCGGCTGTTCAAAGTGTGGCTCCAACCAGATTGTATCTTCAACCTTACGGCATACGCAAAGAAACAGAAAGAAAACATTGAACTCACGCACAAATTTACCGATGAGGTATAAACAAAAAGTTATTATCTTAATAGCTTTTTAATTACGACAATTAGCCATTGCTTCATTAATACAGATGTAAAAGTGCACGGCTGGATATTGGCCTCCAATAAAATAGAAGATGTAGCGGTAATTTTCACGCTTGGTGCGCAGAGTGAGAATCATAAATTGATTATCATTCCCAGCTAGACACTGCTCTCCATATACTAGTATCAGCTCTTATAATCCACTTCATTCGACACCCATAACAAGAAATGACCACCCCATTTCTTGTTTTATACCAAGAACTACGCGGCAAGCACCGATTAGTAAATCACTGATATTACTTGAATTTATTAAAAAAATAAAATAAAACTTGGTGAGGGAAGCACAAGCGATGGTGATTCTGAATAAATAGGATATACTCGTATTTATTCAAAACCACCATCGCTTGTGTTATCGATAAATATCTTTTTATTCATTTTAAATTAATTTTATTATATTTACATGCCCTGTATTGTATAGTCGGTGCCAAATTAGGACAATACTATATCTGGTGACCCCAAAAATAAATAAGTTATTTATTTTTCTTTCCAGGTAGTAAGAAAAAGACGCATTGAGTACGAACAGAGAAATAGCGAAAAATCCAATGAACAATCAGGTGATTTATATTAAACTTATTTAATCGTAATCCCTTAACATTTTTAACAATTTAAATCCCCGCATAGGAATAAATATATATATGGATTACAAATATTTATTTTGAGTCTGGTAACCCCGCCAAACCGCATTGGACAAGCGTGGTGGGTTAACGTCCGTTCCTCCAGAATTGGAGAGGCCCTTGCTCCAGAAATGGAGAGGCTCAGCAGTAGGACATATATGGGCTGTTATAAAAATAAAATTATTCATGTAGATATCTCATCTAGAGTTGCCAACCATACTTCATAATACCGTATCCTGCTTTTTTGTTTACTTAATACCATGCATAAAAATAAAGTAAGTAAAAATACTTTTTTTCTGATCGTTACTATAATTTATCAATATTTGCTTCTCAGATAAAACAGAACATTTCACATACAATATAAATTTGTTACTGAACGAAACTTATATAAATATATTGTAGTATGTCAACTTGCCATTTAGGAACGTTCACTAAATCTTTTTTTCCGATTTTAATGAACCTAAGTAGCGAGAACAGAGGATCCTCTATAAATTTAATACACAACAAATTATTTATTTAAATTTTAATTTGGACTGTAAAAATTTCTTTGTTAAAATGTATAGAATGTACTTAAAAAAACCAAAAACATATACATATATTTAAAAGAATAAAAACCGTAGTTTGAAAGGCTTTTTTGCTCTTTAATACTATACTTTTCCTCTAGTTAGGTACCTTATTTTTTCCTGATTTTAATACGTTATTTCATATCATATCATAATCAAAAAAAAATTGGCGATCCTACTCTCATCCATGATATCATCACTTTTGTACGAGACCCATGAGAAAAAATACTTTTGTCATATTCTATGGCATTAACCAAGCAATTGGTTTACAATGTTCTTATTGTGTATATCGACCATTAAGTTTACAAGATGAGAATAGTGTCATAAAATATATGCATTGAATAGCCATAAGTATGTGCGCAAATATACAAAACACTCATTCTAATGGAAGCATCAACTACCTACGTTAACAACTTCAAGACCATTTACTTATATGTGCGCATTTCATTTAATACAATTGCAAGTTAAATACTTTGTTTTCTTACAATGCATTATTTCTGAAGCATTTATCTCAAAAGTGATAATACTTAAAATTCAAGTGTCAATAAAATAAATAACAGATTTGAATAATAGCTTCTTTCGCGAAACAACGTGAAACCAGCGTCATCACTTCGTTTGCGTTTCCAAGCTGAAGATAAATTCATTGTATAGATACTTGTCGTAAAAAGAACACTCACGAGATCCTATATTTAAATTAAGTAACAACGTTGTGTACAGTGACGCTACACTGGGCAACAAATATTTGGAATAATCATCTCATGCGTTCGTTTGAATAAACACCCGCCAAACTAATATTGCGTCACGCAGGTTACTTACGCATGCTTAATCAATTTTTTTCACAAAAAAATTAACGCGAATTTTTTTTTATAATGAGTAGACTATTCACTCGTTATATCACTTAGCTATTTCGTTGATTATTATCATTATTATCAACTGCCTGCGGCAGTCCACTGTTACACATAGACCTTCTCTAACATGCGTCACCTCGCCTGACCTTCGGCTTCATGCATCCAGTTTCTTCCAGCTGCCTTGCGCAGATTATCGCACTATTTGGCCGAGGGTGTCCTACACGACATTTACCAAGACTGCGACGACGACGCTTACTTCACCCCAGCAGTGGTCGGTTTCCAATAAACGTGACCAGTTTATTGCCATACACAACTATATGAGGTAATTATTATATAGTGGTAGAGCCATTGTAGCAAGAATGAGCCGGGGGATGAATCAACGGGGGAAATACCGAACCCGTACAGAATTGATCAGTGTGTTACCTTCTCTCGTATCGCATGTGCAGGATACATTGCATGATATGCATATATTCATTCTGATGTGGGAAGAAAATCCATGACCTTGGCACAGAAAGCGAACACTTTGCCACTGCGCCATTTGGATAGTCAAAAATGACCATGATAGTAAGTGTCAGATATTACTACAGATCGCAAGTTGCGGGCGGTTCTCGATATGCTTTTCGGTCGCGAAATCGAATTCACGGACGAACAGCTGCGCGAGCACATCGATTCCATCACCATCGCTGGCAACGACACCACGGCGCTCGTCATCGCCTACACTCTCGTCCTGCTTGGCATACATCGAGATGTACAACAGGAACTATATCAAGAGTAAGTCACTATTCTATCAACTATTTTTTTTATGGGATAGGATAAAAGCAAACGACCAAGCGTGTCGCCTGATGGAAAGCAATCAACGCCGCCCATAGACATCCGCAACACCACAGGAGTCACGGAAACGTTGCCGGCTTTTAAGGTATGTGTAGACTTGTTCTTTGAAAATGCCAATGTCGTATCGATTCGGAAAAACCGCTGAAGGTAGCCGGTTCCACAGAGTGGTGTGCTTGTAAAGAAGTTTCGGGAGAAGCGCACCATACTGGATCACCATTCATCCAGATGGTGGAGATGTTTAATAGTAAAATTAGTCGAAGAGCCTACACCCAGTAATTACCCCCGGAACAAAATAGACAACCCAACGTTTGTATGTTCTATAAGCTTCATACTTTCGGTTAGTATTAAACTTATTTGTTAAACACATGGGTGCAGTATTTATTAAAAATTATTTTAAAATTTTTAATTAATCACAGTTTAGCTGGGAATTTTCAAGTCAATTTTGCGAAGACGCGGTTTCAAAGTCTCAACGAGTGTTAAAAGTTTTATTATTAATTGCAGGCAAGAAAATATTTTTGGAACATCTAAACGAGGAGCGACGAAAGAAGATTTATATAAAATGCATCATCTCGAGAGGGTTATCAAAGAAAGCATGCGTCTTTACACAGTGGTGCCTATAATTGCTCGAAACGTCGATAAAGATACATATTTGCGTAAGTTATCTTAAAATCAACATTATAATGATGAAATTATTTTAAAAAAATGTTTAAGCTTACCAGATACACATTTATAGAAGCAGTAGGCAAACGAGCAAGCGGGGTAACTGATGGTAAAAAGCCACCGCCGTCTATGCATTACTACATAGTGCTAGTACTACATACATACCATTTGCAGTACTACATAGTGCTAGAGCAGTGTGCAAATGCGTCGCCTATCTTAGGATAAGAATATGAATAATCAGATGATGAAAGAAGTAATAAGAAAAGTAATGAGAGAGCTACGCACTCACAGCATGAAACGCATTAATTCAATAAATGCTAATACTCGACAGCCACATTCTGTCAGGGGATGGTATTTGCCCCGTGAAGTCGGACCATTTTTTTCTAGCATGGTTCTGCCACTATAAGTTAGCAAATTGGTATATTTTAAAGATACCGCTTTTTTCCAAAATTTAAAAAAAATATTTGATGATGAAGTATTATATTATAAGTAAAGGTTATCTGTTAGGTTAAAAAGTTTCTCAATCAATCAAATACTTTGAGGCCATCGGTGGCCTAAATCTAAAGCGGGTTTAGGTATCGAAATAATAAGACGCCATTGCTCTCTGTTATCCATAACTTCTGTTTTTGTTGACTTAAATCTCTAATATAACCCCATTCACTTCATCTTCCAAACGATACTGACGTAGTTCGACCAATCGTTTCCCCAAAATATGTGTGCTTCACAAGTCGGTTTTTATCTATCCTCTCCCAGATCCTAAGGCAACGCGGAATATGTGTGCTAATCTTAGATTCCATTTTGGTCGTTCATAAATTTACAATATTTGCTTCGTAGTATGTGAAGAGAATGATTGTTATAAATATAAGATTATAACACAATTCAAGAATCTTAGAAAGTAGATAGAATAAGGTTCGTTAGTTTGTAAATTCCTCGAGTAATGATAATTGAAATCAAAATAACATGCTACATTCATAACATTACTATTATATAATTCTCGTTAATAATGTATTAGGTATTACAACTGAGCTAATAATGTATTAGGTTATAATGTTGACGTTTAAAAAACCTTAAACGTATTTTTATTTTTTGGAAAAGTCCTTTTTATTCGGATTAGAATACACCATCTCACAACCAATTTTCTGATTCACGATTAGTAGAAAATGCCCTGTGACATACTTGTGCTAGAAAACAATTCACATCAATATTTCAATGAAACAAAATCACGATCTCAGGTTGTAAGTGCAATTACCTGCTTAGTAAGGATCGCATTTATAGCTATTTCTTGTATTGTAATTATCTCAGATATTGTTTTCAGCACACTGTGGTGTTACATTACCAGCTGGAACGGGTGCTGTAATTGGTGCTTTTGCTTTGCACCGTTGGGACGCCGTGTGGGGTTCAAATGCAAGCGAGTTCGATCCTGACAGATTTCTACCTGAGAGATCAGTGGACCGTCATCCTGCTGCTTTCTTACCTTTCAGCTTTGGCTCTCGGAACTGCATTGGTAATATGGATTTTATATCATACTTTCTTTCTTTTTCTACAAACAAATTTGTTCCATATCACGCTTTATATCAAGCTCCATCCATAATATTTTCGCATGGACATGATAACGATACCTACTATGGCATAAGAAGCATTGTATTATTTCTATTTACAGACATATCTTAACTATTTTATAAAGGTATACATAATAAATAAATATTGTTTTTTTTTTTTATCGTAGGACGAAACTTTGGAATGATCATTATGAAGAGCTTGCTATCAAGTATCGTGAGAACTTACAAAATCGAGGCAGACAACGTTGGACGTTTAAAAATAGAAATGCTTTTGTTTCCCATCAAAGGACATCTTATACGAATTAGTTCAAGATAGAAATATAATCGATGGTAGATATTTTCAGACATAGGTTATAAATTCAACATCTATTTATAAACTTTTAAACACAAAAAGCAAAATGCATATTACCATAGTGTCATTAAGTAATAAATCGGTTATCTTCGGCGTAATCAAGTATTATATAATATATATACAATCTCACATTATCTTAATTGCATACATATAATCACGCCTGTCTCCATCCGCTACGATCCCGGCACACCTTTTGTTGCTTCCTTCACACTCATCTATCTTTTCATCCTTCCTCCTCCATCCATCTCCATGAATGTAAGATTCATCGAAGCGAAACGGCTCTCCATTTGTCGCTTCTCTTCTTGTTACAAAATATGTTTACTGTCAATAGAATTCAATGGATTATATTAATATGCTAAAATACATATTTGTATATGAAAAAACATAAGTTTACACAGAATTGTAGTAATAAATAATTTTATACACATAAAGAAACAAAATTCATTTATTAATTAAATAATAAATAAATAGAAAGTTAAATTCACATAATCTACAACATTATGTATGAAATAGATCGTTTGTAGTATATGTGTAATTATTGTAAAATTTATAACATAATACATTTATTATATTAAGCCCTCGATGCTGAGTGCCTGAAAAGATGCGCTTCAGGCGAAACTCATTCTCTGATAGCAAAAGCTTAGCCACTCCTTTTGTGTAATTATTAATATATGCTATCATATTTTTTTCTTTCTGTTTTGTGTTTATAGTGATTTAAAATATCAGTACATTTTAAAATATAATAAACTTATTAGCCTTTATGCAATATATCCATCTCAGCTTAACTAATCTGTTTTATGATTTTGACTTTTTTTTATTTCGCGTGCAATAAATTCTTTTCTATTTTACATCAAAAATAGAATCTCGCCTTAGTGGTTGTTTAATCTTTAAATGTGGTAGTGGTGATTGACGTATTTATAGTTGGGGGACTGGTTTTACGCGTATGAACAGAGGTGTCCGCTTTAGTAGTAAAGTCGACTGTCATGGAAATATCTTCATCCATAACGTCACGCGAGTCATCCACGCCGCAAGTTAAGAACTTGTTATACTTTGACAAGTCAAGAAATCCTACACCACACGGACGGTCGATGAGACGTGACGTCATCATACCGATGACGTAGCCAGAGCAAACGAGTACCGTTCCCAGCTCATCCTAAAAATATAAAATGATATGGAGTAACAATTCATATATATATTCACGCCTATCCCCCGCAGGGGTTGGCAGAGACCACAGAGCTCCATCCGCTGCCATTCATCGCAGCGAAACGGCTCGTCATTGGTCGCTTTTCACCCTCGTGAGAATCAGGACGTGACGGGTGGCGAACCACGTCGCCGTCATTTTTCGACAAATTAGGTATATTAAATTCGTCTTTAGTGAATCCCACGAGCCGCAAGGGAGGATGGAGGTCAGCCCCAGCAGAGCCCTGCATGCTGAGGTAAAGCACCATAGTCCCCGGGGGAGCCCGACCCCGGGACGATCGGCACGCTTACGACTAGGCTCGCCCCTAGCCACGCATCCATTGGCAGCGAAGGGAAAGGATAGAGAAGAAAGGAAGGGGCAGGAAAGGAAATGGGGATTGGGGGGGTTACCAGACTCGGAATAAACATTTAAAAACCATTTAAATATTTATTCCGATGCGGGAATCGAACCCGCGACCATTGACTCCGTGGGCGGAGGGCCGCGCCACTGAGCCAATCGGTCGTCAGTAACAATTCATCATCATCATTATCACCATTCCAATTGAGTCATCTCATAGGATAAAACCAAATGCAAGTTTACAAGGATCCATACGGAGGCACTGCGCAGATATGTTGCCATTTATGTGGATTTTTTCGTATTTATATAGATTTCTCACTTTCCATACGGATAACTTTGACATACAAATTTTTATACAGATTGTCACATCTACTTGGATTTGCTGTACCAAATCCAAGTAGATGTGACAATCGTTACTGAGGTTACCACATTCTTTAGAAAGAAAGAATTTTCTCATAATGAAAACAAAATAACATAACAAAAGAAAGTAAAACAGTATAATATAAAAAAACATTTGAGTGACTGGTATTTTTTTTGTATAGTTATTTTCCTAGCTATTTAAAGTACCTACAAACTCAAAGAAGTGTCTCCTTTTACTTTTTTTTTTAGAAAATATGGACCTTAGTTCGCCAACAATCTCCCATTCCTGATTGGCAACATATAATAATATCACACATATTGTATTTAAATATAGTGCATACATAATATATAAGTAAGTTATTTGTTCATAGAATCCAATTATGTTTTTTATGGGATAAGAGGATAAACGAGCATGCGTATCACCTGAGGGAAAGCACTCAACGCCGCCCATAGACAACCGCGACACCGCAGGAGTCACGGTTGCGTTGCCAGCCTTTAGGTATGTGTAGGCTTCTTTTTATATACAAATGATTTGATTAGGATACAAATGAGTTGATTAGGATAGAGGAATATGTGGAGACAAAAATTATCTGTGTGACTTTGGATTTTTGTTCGATCGTGAATTGTTAACTATTAACTGATTAAAAACTAACTTCTTTCTCTAATTCGAAATAAAATTTTGTGCCTTTCTTTCCTTTTATTCTATTGTATTAATGTAACCAATTGGCTTAGTGGCGGCCCACCGCCCACGGAGTCAATGGTCGCGTGTTCGATCCCCGTATCTCAATAAATATATGTATGGCCTACAGATATTTATTCTGAGTCTGGTAACCCCGCCAATCCGCATTGAACAAGCGTGGTAGGTTAACGTCCACTCCCCCAAAAATGGGGAGGCTCGTGCTCAGCAGTGAGACATATATGGGCTGAGAAAAGAAAATAAACACTTACTGGACACAGTGCTCCATACTTGTCAGTCTGAAACACATATTGTTATTAATAAATTCATTATCAACAAACATTACAAATTCTTAAAAATATGCTTTAAAATTAATTTATGAATTTTTAGTTAATTTATTTTAATTTTATTTTAAAAGTAAAATCAAGTAGTTAGTAATACACTGGTAGACTTTAAATTAAAAGGAATGGCCGTTATAGCCACGAGTTTTAGGCGATTGATAATCTTAGAAGTAGATTTTATTTGGAGAAACCAATCATAGATGAATTTGTTTAGGGGCTAAATAGGCAAACGAGCAAGCGGGTAACCTGATGACAAGTAAGTGCCGCCCGTAGACGTCGCATTATTAAGGACCACTGCACATGCGTTGCCTTCCTTAGAGTAACGATGTGAATAGTGGGAGGAAAAGGATTTAGGGAGAAGAAGAAGGAAATAGGAAAGGACCAAGGAGCTTCCTTATCTCAGCGTTCATACGAACTGGGGTAACAATAAAATCAGCGATATTCTGTGAGGGCGTTTCCCGTACGAGATGAGCATTCAAGCTAACCAAAGCTCTATGACTGCTATGTAAAAATAAAGCATGTATTTATTTATGAAGTACAATTTGATCCAAAAAAATTATAAATATAAGCAAAAATTTATCACAAGTACATACCCTACATGGTGGCTGACTTATACAAATATATTTGTTTCCGTAATTAAAAGTATTAAGACAATGTTCAGGTGATAATACAGTAACATCCATCCGCCGAAGATGGATCAGCAACGGAAGTAAATAACCCTGAAAAAATGTAATTAAATCATAAATTAAGTAGGTGTATAGCAGTATCCATGCTCCAGGGTATAAAACAAATTATATATTTTAAAATTAACATGAAACATAGTAGATGAGATCTATAAAAAATTCGTAATGACAGATAATGATTAACTATCATTTTTAAATTTAATTTAGCGATTCGGTTAGGTCCGTAAGGCTCTTTAAGTAATCTTAAATCTTGAATACGATTCTGAATGGTGTCCAGCTATCGCAACTAGCTCTACAAGGAATTGGTGTTGCTAATAAAAATGGATTGTTTCTAAAATCATGAAAAATTCAATTATTATACATTCAAGCAACAAACATGCAAATTGAACTACTTAATTACTACTTTTATTTATTAGTTTTGTTTTAATAAATTTATTTAAAAAATACTTCTATTTTATTATTGTTTTTTAAAAATATTTTTTAATATGTTGGAATATTTTTTAATATATGGAATTGTTTAATAAAGCTTTAAAATATTTTTTAATATATGGAATTGTTTAATAAATATTTTAAGGTAATTTTTAATTTATCAATAACTTGTAATTGTAAAAACCTCTGGTCTATCATATTTGTATATTAAAATACTTACACTTCTCCTGCTACCCCATCCATAAAATCGACAGGTGTTATCCTTAATAAGCATGCTCAGACTTGGTGCTGCGGCTCCATAACGAATTCTATTTATAATAAAATTAGCTCCTTCCTCGCGCCGATGAAATGAAAATTCCTTGTTAAGTACTAGTAGCGCTAAATTATCGGAAACACAATCATGCCAACGCATTGAATGGTTATAGCCTGCAAATTTACAAATAAATTTTGCGCTTGAATATAAATTTCACGATAGTGGACCGCCAATAATCAACATGTTAACATCCGGTACTTGTTTTTATTGCGCGAAGTTTGGTGACACAACTTTGCAGCTTTTTCACGTGCCACGCCACTCTCTGAAACCGCCTAACTGATTTTAATGAAATTTTGTGAGTTTGTATTTGTCAGTACCAGCTTGAATGACTGACTTTTGGATCGGATAAGTTAGCTCTATTCTCGAAATCAAAAAAAAATGTTTTTTTTTTCAAAACTATAAATATTTTCAAAAAAAATGTTTTTGTTTTTCTCATCTGTGGCAGAACTACGTCTGCCAGTAATATAAAAAAGTTTTAACACAAAGAGATTATCAGCTGTTCAACGAACCCGACGTAGGAGTAATTAGGCTTCATGTAGACGACGCGAAGTTGTTTTACCAACTTTCGCCCCTGAGAGCTTATGCCCGAGTGGCGGGTTGTCGGGGCTTGAAACCATACCCCAGAATTAACAAAATCGTAAGAAATGTGAAAAATTTGAACGTTAATGACCTCAAGGTAAGCAATTTTATTTCATGGAACCCTTATTTATTCATTGCGCGAGGAAGCTGCTAGCTCTCGAATCTTCAGTTAAGTAGGTACGTCAATTCAATACTAGAAGATATATCTGATGAATTCCAAAAAGAACAAAAATCCATCTCTTCCTGATTGTATTTCGGTATTAATGGAGTCAGGCGTTACTTTGCGGAAATCCATCACTATATGGACAGTCAAAAGTTTCACTCAGCTAAGATCCGCGACAAGCAAAACAATAACAGAAAATTAATAATGTGTGTTTTTCCGTTGGGTTTAGTGGATTATTTGGAACTTTAAACCAAAAACTTACCGAAAATCGGCCATCAACTCTCCACCCACCAACCAGCGTATACGCATACGCTGGTTGGTGGGTGGAGAGTTGATGGCCGATTTTCGGTAAGTTTTTGGTTTAAAGTTCCAAATAATCCACTAAACCCAACGGAAAAACACACATTATTAATTTTCTGTTATTGTTTTGCTTGTCGCGGATCTTAGCTGAGTGAAACTTTTGACTGTCCATATGTATTTCGGTATTTAAACTGTTATTGTTTACAATATGCTCTTGTTGTATATTAATAATTCTTATTCGTTTTTAAAACGTTGTCTTACTTTTAGGAATCTATTAATTTCGAATAGGCATAGTCTACATATTTTATTTTTATTTATTTTTCGAAGAAAAGCTATAGCAACCGCTAGTTTTAATTCGTATATTACATGAAATGAGGAATAGAATACCTTTATGTAAGCAAACATGATGCACTGTCCGCGATGTTCCAGTATTTTCCAAGAATTCATGTGTGCCAGCAAATATATCGAATTTGTACTTCTCACCGAATACACAACTAGCTGGTGTCAGTACAACATGCGGCTCAATCAATGCACCAGTACAAAACATCATGGCATGCGACAAGTAATATACCTGCGTAAATTGTTATACACTAATTTAGAACATGTTTTCGTTTCATCGTACTCGTTACATGCTACATGTATGTCACTGCTCCCCATTTGTGGTGTTATAGACATTAGCTCACCACGCTTATTCAATGCGGATTGTCGAGGCACCCAGTCTCGGAACAAATACCCATAGAACATACACATATTTATCTTAATTCGGAAACTGAACACACGAACATTAACTGAGAAAGCGGAATTCATGCTACAGACAAATAATATGCCATTCTTGACAAAGTATTCGTCTGCAGCGTGGCTCTACCACTAGAGAAATATGACACGTAATACGACAATGGGAACAAATATCAAAAGATGGGCCATCAACCTGAGTAATACAATATAATTCTGTAATCCCTAATCCGCCCACCAAGTATGAGGATTACGACAAAACTCTACTTTGATAGAAGCCAATGTCCAGTAGAGGACTGTTCCGGCAATACTGCAGTTAATAAACAATGAGTATTATCTTCTCCGATTCGATTGCGATGAAAACTTCTGAAAAGACATTTAAGTGCCTTAAGTGTGTGCGGAAACAGTATTCTTTTCTAGATACGTTAAACGTACACAATTTACATCCTCAACTGTAAATTTGTGTATTTAAAACAAATTTCAATTTTAACCCATTACTTCTGGCTCACCAATGAGATACAAAGCTTTTACTGCTGAGCCAAATGGCATAGATATTCAAGCTAAATATGATCCATTTATATGTCCGACCTATTTTTGTTCCGAGAATGCTCGTGTATTCATATGATATATGCCTACAACTACAAATCACTAAATCATTGTTATACTTACAATATATTGTGCCTCAGTGCCATCAATCTTTCTTCCAAGAAAACCTGGTGCATTATCAAAGTCTATGTCCACTGTAAAAATTAATACATATATCTTTTTAATACATTTATTACTAAAACATTCGCACAACAGTCGATACTGTAATCTACAACACACAAATAGCGTACAATTAAGGTTTTAATTATAGATCTTTATTAAATGAATAAAAGATCAAAACAACGACCAAAATATAACAAAATCTTTCCTAATTAAACCACTTCAAAGAATTTCAGACAACTTAATATTATCAATTTTAAATTATCTACACACAATATTACGAAAATAAAAATTACATAGGGGCGCCATTCCACCAATTTGTCCCGCTCCCATCCTGCAACAACTCAACAATCGCTAAGAACAAATTAAAATGGTTTCTTAAAAGAGAACATGTATGTAATCAATGTTACTTATGAGAACATGTAATAAATGTATTTAATTCAATCATTGTTTAAAGTAACGCTATTGAATGCTTACGCGATAGGAAATTTATTATGAGCGTTTTCAATAGCATTTTTAATTATTATAATTTATTTCTTTTTATAGAAGTGTTATACAAGAGTAAGCGGGCCACTTGATGGCAAGCAACCATCACTGCTCTCCAACTTTTGCAGCACTGTTGATGCGATATTCGTGCTGCTATGACTCTACTACAATTGGATTTATTAAATTTAATTGATAGAATCTTGATATCGTTTATGATGCACGTTTCGACGAGATACGATATCGAGACGTGCAAAATATATATCAAAAGCAAGCGTAAGTGATGGCTTGATGGGCCATTCTTGCTCATCATACAAAGCGCGGTAGCTAAGCTACCACTCAGACGCCGATTTTCTGAGGGAGTGTGGTACTTCCCCGGGCGAGCTGGCCCATTCATGCTACAAACAAATATTATGCCATTCTTGACAAAGTATTCGTCTGCAGCGTGGCTCTACTACTATGAGAATATATAAAATTTCGTTAATCATTGACAGTTTTTGTAAAATAAGAGATGCAGATTTTAGTTGTATAATATTCCAAAAGTACAAGAGTTCAATCGGCGAATCGGTGAAAAATCGTTTATGTAACACCACGACGTCTTGACACGCGAATTTGATAACAATTTCTTCTAGAACCGACCGTTGAGTGAGATTTCGCGACATCTTGGATCTTTAAACTACGATAGTTTTCCTCTCCGGCTGTATTTTTCTACATAGGAGGGTGATGTGGCGTCAAAAGCGCCACTAATATTTTTGATTATCTGCATATTCATAGTTTATAATTTGACACACGATTTTTGATCTCGTTGTAAAATAGCTAGTATACACACACTTATATATTGTGATATTTATAGTTTAGTATTATATGATAATTGTAAATAACTACGCAAATTGTAGGAGTAAACTTATAGGAGTTCAAAGTATTTTGGACTTGCTTTATTTCCACGCACCCTTTTCGTCCTATACTATTTTATCAATAGACAAAAAAAGTACGTTTCCGGGTCTGGTTATTTTATTTGTTAACTTAAACATAAATACCAGTTTTCTGTTTATTTAATTAAAAGTTTTCTGTTTAGATATATTTTTTAAAACTAAAATTTCAATTGTTAAAACTTATGTAAACCCACATTCTGTTTCTTTATATGTGTTCAATGATGAATATTAAAACACTTGACCGTAACTGAAAGCTTTAATATGAGATAGCATTTCCGTTTCCCTCGCTGTTCTACCAGTTTTCTTACGTAATTTCCTCTGTGGTGGCGCCACCTGGCAGGCTTACGGTGTACTATTTGTTTCTTTGTAGGCACCGTGCCATTTGCCTTCATTGGCGTTTCGTATTCCGTCGGAACCACACGCCAGCAACAGCTTTGCCGAAACGCTGTTGCAGTACGGTATTAAAAAAGTGCCTAGTTGTTAAAGTGCAACGATATATATATATATATATATATATATATATATATATATATATATATATATATATATATATATATATATATATATATGTAGTAGTAGTACAGTTCTAGTAGTAGTAGCGATTCAAGCAGTAGTTCTTCATTTTCGAGCTCTGCATCAGCAAACTTCAAACGTAAGCGATCACCATAAATCAAGTAAGCGCAGTAAAAATAATTTATATAAACTTATTAAACATGTCTGTGAAATTCAAAAACATATTTTTACGTCACTTATCGTAAGCGTATCGTATATAAATCGTACGCAGCTATAACTTATTGTATCCTTAAACAAAAAGAGTTATTGCAAGAAAGTATTCGGAATTTGCTGTTTTGGGCCAGTTCCACGGAAATTAATTTCGAAAGTTTAAGTATAAAAGTTGAGGAATTATTTCACAAAGGTGAATTAAATAAAATTTCTTCCGATTTATTACAATTAACATGTGGACACAGAGCAGACACTATTGAAATGGGCCACGAATCGATTACTAGTTATGTTAAAGACCCAACAATTAAATCAACATTGCTTTTAGTAATTAAAAGCAATGTTGAATAAAATTCCACCGTCCAATACCTATTTATTTGATTCTGAGCCCTTTTTTTTTTCGGCCTTAGAAAAAGCCGGGGGCGTTCGTAGGGCCTTTTGGCCTGCAAAGACATTTGTCTTTGCAGGCCAGAAGGCTTTGCGTTTTTCTCAAATAAAATCAAAGCAATCAAACCGCTGCCCCTCGCGGGGGCAAAGTGCGAGGCATTTGAAAGTTCCATCGCGTGGAACTCAACTTGATTCTCATGAACCAGCTATCCCTATGCAAATGCATACGGATGTAAATCCACCCTCGCGGGGTGCGTTTCATTTTAATTATCATGCAAATGACACAAAAGGTTCAAGAGGGCAACAAAAACCAAAGCAATCAAACCGCTGCCCCTCGCGGGGGCAAAGTGCGAGGCATTTGAAAGTTCCATCGCGTGGAACTTAACTTGGTTCTCGTGAACCAGCTATCCCTATGCAAATGCATAGGGATGTAAATCCACCCTCGCGGGGTGCGTTTAATTTTAATTATCATGCAAATGAGACAAAAGGTTCAAGAGGGTAACAAAAACCAAAGCCATCAAACCACTGCCCCTCGCGGGGGCAAAGTGCGAGGCATTTGAAAGTTCCATCGCGTGGAACTCAACTTGGTTCTCATGAACCAGCTATCCCTATGCAAATGCATACGGATGTAAATCCACCCTCGCGGGGTGCGTTTCATTTTAATTATCATGCAAATGACACAAAAGGTTCAAGAGGGCAACAAAAACCAAAGCAATCAAACCACTGCCCCTCGCGGGGGCAAAGTGCGAGGCATTTGAAAGTTCCATCGCGTGGAACTCAACTTGGTTCTCGTGAACCAGCTATCCCTATGCAAATGCATACGGATGTAAATCCACCCTCGCGGGGTGCGTTTAATTTTAATTATCATGCAAATGAGACAAAAGGTTCAAGAGGGTAACAAAAACCAAAGCCATCAAACCACTGCCCCTCGCGGGGGCAAAGTGCGAGGCATTTGAAAGTTCCATCGCGTGGAACTCAACTTGGTTCTCGTGAACCAGCTATCCCTATGCAAATGCATACGGATGTAAATCCACCCTCGCGGGGTGCGTTTAATTTTAATTATCATGCAAATGAGACAAAAGGTTCAAGAGGGCAACAAAAACCAAAGCAATCAAACCACTGCCCCTCGCGGGGGCAAAGTGCGAGGCATTTGAAAGTTCCATCGCGTGGAACTCAACTTGGTTCTCGTGAACCAGCTATCCCTATGCAAATGCATTCGGATGTAAATCCACCCTCGCGGGGTGCGTTTAATTTATCATCCTCAAGGGGATCAAAACCCTAAAAACTTACAATTCTGTAACCGCAATGAAAAGGGGTCTTTTCGCAACAGAGGCTCGCAGCTTTATCGCAGAACCGGTCGACATGCAAATGAGACAAAAGGTTCAAGAGGGCAACAAAAACAAGTCAAACAATGACTTCAAACGGTTTCGGGCAGGTCAATTAAAGAATTACTACCCACAGTGGATAAAAATGGCTGCACCACAAATAATCCAAAAATTAATTCTAGGGTATCGCATACCTTTTTTACAAAGACCTCCATTTGTCTATCCAAATGTATATACAAATCAATTTCAAACTCCGGTCTCAAAAGAAAAGAGTACGATTATCAACGAATTGAAAATACAGGGAATAATAAAAGTAGCACCAATGGGGGATTGGTGCTACTTTTATTATTCCCTGTATACTCCTGTCACCAAAATCAGACTGATCTGCCCGGCCTATTTTCAATCTCAAAACCAGTATGTTATAACCGAACAGTTTCATCTGACAAACATGGATCGTATTCCGGACTTTCTACAACCACAAGACTGGATGTGCAAAGTCGACCTGTCACAGGCGTATTTTCATCTGAGCGTAGCTGAATCCCACAGACGCTATCCACGTCTGATTTACAAACAAGAGCTACTGGAAATGACTTTCCTTCCATTTGGTTTGAGTTCAGCGCCGAAAATATTCTCGATTCTCACAAACTGGGTCGCCCAAATACTAAGAGAAAGATGGAACATAAGAATACTAGTATATCTAGACGATTATGTAATAGTACATCAAAATGCAGTAGAACTTCACAATCATGTCCATATTGCCGTAGAAATACTTCGAAGTTTAGGTTGGCAAGTCAATTTCAGCAAATCCAGTCTCATCCCACAAATGAGCCTTATATATTTAGGGATACTGTGGCGTCCATGGGACAATCTAAAATCCTTACCAAAAGAAAAGATTGCCACAATACATCAACAGGTAATGATTGCAATACAAGAAAGGAAAATCAATTTAAAATCCCTCCATAGAATAGTAGGCCTCCTAAATTTTGCAAGCTTTGTTGTACCACGGGATCGACTCAATCACAGAAACCTTGTAATGTTTATACACTTGATTCAATCCCTACCACTCAAGAATTATCCACTGCCTCAAGGTGCCTTGAAAGAACTAGTTTGGTGGACTCAGAATTGTCATCTTTTAACACCTTTACATTACCCCCCCCCCTGCAACGGAGTACCTAACAACGGATGCTTCAGATCACGGTTGGGGAGCACAGTTAAACGATCTTACTCTCTTGGGGACCTGGACATACTCAGATGAACAACAAGACAGCAGTGGCTCATCTAAGGAACGAAGGAGGTACAAAATCAACAGGTCTAACCAATATAACATATCAAATTCTAAACATATTAGATCTCAGTCGGATATATTTTAGCATTCATTATATCCCAGGCAAATACATCAGCCAGGCCGATCATCTGTCTCGCCATCGCGGGTCTCCGGAGTGGCATTTATTACCAGCTTGTGTGAAAATAGTGTTTGCAAAGTGGGAAACTCCTGTAATAGATCTGTTTGCCTCCAAATCAGCCCACGTGGTACACAATTATGTAACTCGAGACCTAACAGACAAAATAAATCTCTATTTCACGAGGCATTCAGTGTTCCATGGATATATTCGATAGCCTGGGTATTCCCACCTCCATTTCTAATTCAGAAGGTACTTGCCCATCTCAATCAATCGAAAGGAATATTTCTGATAGTGGTGCCTCGATGGAAGAAAGTGTTTTGGCGAGCGGACCTGAAAACTCGAGCCCTAGCAGCTCTGTTCACTCTAAAAAAAAAAAAAAAAACCTCCAGAAAGTCGACACTTCGACAGGTCTTCCACCTCCGAATATCAAGAACATAATCCTCGAAGTTTGGAAATGTGAGGATGGTCAGAGACCGTAAACAACTGGAGTACTGAACAACTTACATTACTTAACATTTCTTGGCGTAAACCTACCTTAAATACTTACGAAGTAGCATGGAGACAGTGGATTTCTTGGTCTAACTCTAAGAATATTGATCCCAAAATTCCTACAGGTTCACAGCTAGCGCAATTCTTGTAAGATTTGTATTTAATCAGCAAATTAAATATCTTATAATACTATTCTCTTACATAAGTCAGTAGTGTCTGCTCTATGTAATGCTAATAATTCTAGTTGTTTACATGTTTTAGCGTTTGAGTAGTTCACATGTTTTAGTCAAACATATCCTAAAGTCCATTGCTTTGAAAAATCCTAAATTTGATAAACCACCTATATGGGACGTTAGCAAACTAATTTCATATTTAAAAACCTACACCGTAGACATCAATAACACTTTTCAAACTTCACGTCATACTGCTATATTGTTACTTTTATGCTCAGGCAGATGTATACATGATCTGACTTTACTCAAAATTGACCCAAAACATTGCATTACATCTGATAAAATATTGCATTAAATCTGATATAACATTGCATTAAATCTGATAAAACATTGCATTAAATCTGATAAAAGTATAACTTTTTGGTCTCAATTTGGTTCAAAAACCGACAGCAATACTCATAGACAGCCTGGTTAGAAATTAAAAACTTATTCAGGGACGCTAACATCACTGCTGCTCCTGGCAGTGTTCGATCTGCAGTCGCCTCTAAAAATTGGTTCGAAAACTTCTCCATGGAAGACATATAGGCCCGTGGGAACTGGGGATCAGCGAACACATTTCAA